>JAFLJL010018646.1:35134-65134 GCA_018398815.1 Conus ventricosus | reverse complement strand
AAAAAAAATTTTTGTTAAAGAAAAAAAGTTAAGCAATTTCCTTTGTAGTTAGGTACACCTAGAGAAAGGAGGGGAAACAAAAAAAATTTGAGAAAGGGGAAAAAACAGAAGAGGAAAAAAACCGTTTGCCCGACACTTTTTACCATTTTTGACCCTAGTTGCGCTTCATACCGTTTATACTTTAATGCTTGTGGCGACATCTGTTAACTTTTCGTTATTCTTTTCCCAAGGACTGTTTGTTTTTCCACACGCCCCAAAGAAAACAGTTTTTCCCTTTTTTGGGATAATAGTTGGTATCAATTTGGGTATTTTGTAACATAGTTCGGGGGGTTATTTAGATCATCGCGGTCATTTTTTTTTTAAATTAAATTATTTTTTTTTAAAAATGACACCAAAAAAAACTTTTAAACCTTGTTACCATTCTCGTTTTGGGAGGTCAAAGTGGGATACACGATGTTTGGGAAAAAAACTTTTTAAAAAAAAAAACCACAATCTTGGCAACTAACTTGAAATCACAAAACTGGGGTTATCATTGCAGCTTCATTTGCTACGAAAAATTTTCTTTTTTAAGCGGGAATAA
The DNA here is from genome assembly GCA_018398815.1 of Conus ventricosus. Lineage (NCBI taxonomy): Eukaryota > Metazoa > Mollusca > Gastropoda > Neogastropoda > Conidae > Conus > Conus ventricosus. The sequence continues at coordinate 64,554 of JAFLJL010018646.1, read as the reverse complement.
TTCCAGACAGTATCAATAGAAAAAAAATACATTATAAAAAATGCTTCACTCGAATTTATGAAGGCGGTGCAGTGGGGAAAGCCTTGCTTTTACGAAGAATTACGCATTTAGTAAACTACGGGTGATGGGGAGAGAAAAAAACAAACAAAGCTAGGGGCAACTAGCTGGCACAAGATTACTAAAAAGCAAGAAAATTAGCGTTAGATTTTTAAAGACAAACGAAAAAAAAAAAAAAGGGACATGCAGCACACTTTAAAGATGTTGATCAAGCAATAAAAAATATTATCTAGTAACAGGCAAACCAATCGAGACATTGCCCCGCCAAAATTTAGTGATTTTACAACCCTCAGAAAAAAAAAAAGAGCAAGAAATCGCGTTTTTTGTCTTTGGTAGACGTTTGTATTTGTTGCCATAATATTTGGGGAAAAAAAAAGAACAAAATCTTTTTTCGCCAAAAGGGTTTGGAAAAGGGTAACGGCAATTAAAAAAGCAAGCCAAGCAGCGGGAGTCAGTGAACAAAAGGCAAAAGAAGGTTATCTAAACAAGCGATTTGGCAAATTTTTTTACCTGCACCTAGACGAAAAACGAGACCCCACTTTGTGAAACAAAAGCCAAACCACCCTCAAAGGGTCTTCTAATTTACCCCCTGACACGTTTGAGGGAAAAAATTAAGTACGCACTTACAGCATGACATAGCTTTTAAAATACAAAAATGCGGAAACCATTTAAAACAAAAAAGGGGCTTCTGCTGTTCTGTTTCCCTACAACGATATACCAACGAGGCCTTTAATTTCCCTCGCAGATTTAAGTCGATGATGGAAAAGAATTTAAAGGCCAAGTAATCAATTTTTGTTGAAACTAGAGTTACCATTAAAAGAGGCATTCCCGGGGGTCACAGTCACAGGGTTTTGTTGAAAACTTTACAAACATTAGCTTTTTTAAAGGGACTTTTTTCCTACCAGTATCACAGAGAGCTATTACAATTCCGCAACCAGAATGGGGTTTGAAGGAAGCCCCTTTTGCGCGCAAGAATAATGAAGAATTTAATTAAAGGGGAAAACCCTAAACAATCAAAAAAAAAAAAACAATAAATTTTCTGACGGGGACTCCAACAACCACAAACTATTTTCCGTTTTTGGGTTTAAAAGTAAGGTACCTTTATTTACCGGGGGGGCAGAAGGGGGGCATCGTCAGGCAACCGATCCATTTGGAGGTGATCCAATAAAAAAAAAAGAATTTTAAAAAAGAATCCGCCCCGGGATTATTTTTGAGAAACTGACACAACAAAACAACCAGCTCCCAAGATCTTTTGTGAAGGAAGAACTCAGTAATCCCCCAGACACGTTCCGTTCTTAAATTTTTTTTTTAATTTCATAAATAATTGAATCTAAAAAGGAACTCAAAGGAACGCAGAATGAAACAAAAAATAAAAGGAAGAGACCTTGGAATTGAACAGGAAACATATGATCGAGTTTTGCTATAGGGGAAAAAATTTACGAGGGTTTATCGCCCACGGGAATGCTCCAATCACTACAACCCAAAATCCCAAATTTTTTATTACAAATTTGGGGGAAAAAAATATCTTTAAAAATAAAAAAATTCGAGCACATCAAACAAAATGAGAAAAAAATTTTTCTGAATTGGGTTATATAGATTGGCTTTAAAAAACTTGAGGAAAACTATAATATGATTGAGCTTTAAAACTTGAGGAAAAAATAAAAGGAGTAATTTCGCCGTTCCGTGTGCAATTGCATATGAAACTCTGGGTTAACAAACTCGTTTTTTGTTTTTTTATTTAAAGACTTTTTTGTTACAACAAATTGTGTTGACCCTGTAGATTGATCGTAGTTTTACGTTTCATGATAAAAGTCTTGAGTCAAAAAAAGCTTCTTTATAGTTGTCATTGGGGTATGCTTGACTGCACGCGCGCGGATATTCCTTTGCTTTTTGATGGGTTTTCTTGACACGAACCTGTACATTTTTTACTTAAACCCAACAAAAACCCCTTTACACCCCTCCAGATAATTCACCTTTATTTTCCTAAAACCTTTTATTAACATTGAATGTAAAGGTGAATCTTTGGGGAAACAGATTGTCCCTACACCCGCATGCCCTTTAGCATTCATTTTCCCTGTCTTTTTGGATGCCTTCATAGGGATATCAATAACAAACTACTGTATCTTGTAAAATACTTTGGACTCTGAAAAAAAGGGTTTTAAAGTAGTCTAAAGAAATTCTAACATCAAAAGCTTTGATAATTCTAAAACAGTAAACCCAATAAATACAGGTTTGTCCAATTTGACTTTCTTTTTTTTTCAACATTATGCCAAAAAGCTGATCATGAAATCTTCTAAAGTCCTGATAATTTGGTTTTAAAGTCAGCTTAATTGCTTCGTTCTCTTTGGTGACCAATCTGACATCTTTGCGCTTGTGCGGATTTTCCATAGTCTTTCCAAAACAGCTGTTGTTCATCAGCTTGAAAAAGTCTTTTTCTGAAGCATCTGTGGATTTAGTTCTGAGATCAGTGTTCTTCATGATGTATGGCTTCATGAACTGTTCTTGATCAAAAGCAATTATACGATGAACAGCTGTCAACTTCAAACCATGTCTTAAATAAAATTGTAGAAGTCTGTAATGACAGACATAATTTTTTTTACCTCGAAGATTAGGCACAAGTTTAGGTGGCTCTGTTGGATTCATCTTTAGACTTTCTGCTGCTAATGGATAGTCATTATGCAGGTCATGGAGTTCATGAGGATATTCTAAATCAACTTCTAGAATGAAACCACGCTGTTGATCTGGCGCCAAAATGCTCAACCACTTAATGCCCTTTGAATATTTTTCGGATTGTCTTCTGTGTACATTTTAAAGTTACGTAATGGAAGTGATTGCGCCATAGCCCAACCATACAGATTGTTTGCATCTAAATACATGAGATAGTTAGACCTTTTCCTTGGATCATAATCATCTAGGTATTTGTTGTTTGCTTTACAGTAATGATGCGACGCCATACTAATTCCTCCACGCAATCCGTTTTCAATCATCTGAATCATTGGCAGGTCAGACAATAAATCAATCTGTACTCCAGTAAACTTTAAGAAAGCATCCCAACTCATCCCGGGCGCAGAAATGTAATGCGCGGGATCCAGGCTATAATGTTTCATGCAGGTCTTTCTATAATTTTCAAAGACGTCCGCCAACAAACAAACGTCAGCCATCAAGTATAAATCATGATAGTCTCCCATCGTTTTACACTCTAACTTCTGCCATGCTTCTTGAGCATGCTGGTAATCAGAATCACTGATGACCTTTCTCTGAGACTAGAAAAGAACGCGCCTTTAGGCGGAAGTGTATCTTCGTCAAACCTTTGCCAACTGTTCATGTACTCATAAGGGTAAACACCCTTTCTAACAAGAGTTGGGTCAAAAATATTCTTCTGTTATTGGGCAGGACTTAAGGACATAGCCAGTGACTCTAATGATCCCATCAGGTGTTGCATAGAGTCATTAAAAGACGTGTTATTTAAAGTTAAACACATGTACTTTTCTGATGACTGTGCAATGCATGTTATCCTGGAGTCCCTGTCGTCCCTGTCGTCCCTGTCGCTGCCGACTGCTTGCATTATAGGGTGAGAGTCGTAACCTCGCAAGTTATGAAAGAAGATGGGTAATTTCCATGTCTTTGGGTCAACCTTTAGTTGAAGATTGCAGTTGTTGTGTGCTGCACCTCTGAACTTCCACTAATGTGATCATGGTCTCTTACTGTTGGATTCGCCGCGTCTGATGAGAGGCCTAAACCACAAATCCAACAGTGAGTGGCTGATTTATACTGTTGTTGGTCTTCAGGCGTCATCATGATTTCAGATAAATTCAGATTATTAGAACAGTCATTACGCACTTGCTGCATGCGTTTTAAGAAGTATTTTGCAGCATCAGGCCCTCTATAGAATTCTGGCTCTGAATGAGCGCCATCCGACCTGACAACGATGAAAGCAAATGAACAAATCTGATGATTACTCACTAAGGCTGTTTTTGGAAGTTTCTGTGGGGTTGGTCCTTCATAAGGAACAATAAGCGACTCGAAGTCTGCGTAAACAACATAGGGGCTCGTTTGCATCCGTTTCCAGTTCTTAAAACTAACTTTACTGCCTTCTGGGGGCGTAATTAGTTCTGTATTACAGTCAACTGGGCCGATACAATGTTTCTTATGTTCGCTTGCGGCTGGAACAGATGGAATTCTTGTTAAACATTTTCTACAGAATTCTTGTTTGCCATGATTTTTTGAAGTATGCCGCATTAGTTTACTCATTGTTCGTATCAATGTGTAATGTGGTAGCCCTGCTGGTGAAAACATCAGTAGTAAGTCCACATGATTTTTGCCTGGATCACCTATTGTTGGACTGTTCTTGGACACTTTAATGGGCAGTAGATTTGTTTCCTCATCCCATGTGTATACATTAACAGTTATTGGTTTGTTTTGTTCTTCAAACTGATCAATTTTGTCCACGCTAACAGGAAAGGATATTCCACTAAAGTTAAGATCATTGATGTAAGGGTGATAGTTAGGCACTCTCTCTGCGTTTTTGCCGACGTGATGCAGCCTAGCAAGAACACACCACATAAAACATTTATTGTCTGTATTCTTTATGTTTAGAACTGCTCTTTTTGCAACTAATGCTGGAGGTAGTGGAATGTAAGACTTGCCAACAATCGGCGCATACTTAGCCTGTTTTAATCTGATCTCTATGACTTCACCCTCTGACCAACCAGAGCCTCTCATTTTGGCTTCTTCAGCGGCCACATCAAACTGTGTAAGCAGCTGGTCTGCCCAACCAGATGTTAAGTCATTATGAGAAAGAATAACCTGCTGTTTAGTTGAGACCCAGACTTCTAGATTTTCTTCATTTATTGTTACATAGTCGATTAAAACAGCTAACATTACTTTAACTGGCGGGTCTATTGTTAGTTTACCTGGAACTTGAGAAATAGCATGAACAACACTTGCCCGTACGCTTGCTGAATCAATGACATCTATGGGCCTTTTTCAAAAAATGTTGTACTTTCAGACTGGTGAAAATCCAAAAACGAAAGCTGATAATTGAAACTTTTATTGTGCACATATTGATTGTGGTTTATTCTTGGACCATGTTCTTGATATATGCCTTCTGACGTGTTAACATTAAAGGAAATTAATTATTGTTTATGAATTTAATTGGAAAAAATGTCATTCCTGTTACCAATTTCATAATTTTTTTGGCAACAATGTAACATGATATTCAGGACTTTTTGACTATCACCGTCTTCTTCAAAGTTATTTCAACGTTCTAAAGCAAATGTTTGGTTGAAAAGTTTCACAAAGCAGTTTTATAGTCGGATAAAGAGCTCATAATTCTTAAACACTTGTATTTGGATGGTTGCGGAACTAAATAAACGAAGCATGTGTCCGTGCATTCCATACAGACCCCTCTGTGACTGAGAAGTTAGTGCAACAAAGACGATTTTCTGTTGTCTCCACAAGTGATCAGTCATTAATTATAAATAATTAATTAATTAGTGGTAACAGGAATACATGCGTAACAGGAATGACTGGTAACAGGAATGACAAGTAACAGGAATGACAACTGGTAACAGGAATGACATTTTGAAATTATATGGCATTATAAAGTTGCTTTCTTAGCACATTGATAAGTGTTTGTTATTATTTAACAGAATAAAAACAGCATGAAAATAAAAAAGCACGTCTCTTATGACTTACTGTTCAGCAGGGTTATCAACAAATGAAACGCTCAAAGTTCATTCCTCTTCTTCAGAACGCAACTTTCAACATTTTTATCTCGCTGTGCTGGAATACCATTTCTAAAATTATATGACTTGAGGTTTCCCCCTCTAGCACATTGGTGACTGATTGTCATCAAATAAGAGAACAGAACATTTAGAAACAAATAGCACCTCTCTTGAGACTTCCTGTTCACCAGAATACACAAGAAATTAGATGTACATAGTTCTACTAAGCAAATGAAAAATGAATTTTTACTCCTTAAAGATGCACCTTCAGAAATATCATCTGTCTGTGCAGAAAGGAAATTTCTGAAATAATAGGACTACAAACTTGAATTATCAGCACAACGATATGCGCCTGTCAGCAAATAAGATCATACAATGTTAAAAATTTTAAAAACAAAACAAAACCCAATGCCTCTACGACGGGCGACTTCCTGCCCACTAGAGCACTCAAAAATAAAAAGCAAATTACTTTTTCTTTCTGTGCAAAATATTTTAAAATAATTCTCTCTCTCTCTCTCTCTCTCTCTCTCTCTCCTCTCTCCTCTCTCTCTCTCCTCTCTCCTCTCCTCTCTCTCTCTCTCTCTCTCTCCTCCTCTCCCTCTCTCTCTCTCTCTCCACACACACACACACACACACACACACACACACACACACACACACACACACACACAGAGCCATCAAACAGACTTGAAAAGCTGTTTAAATCAGGTGGGGGTAGGGTGGGGGAGCACTAGAAACAAGTTCATTGTGTACCAGAATCAACTAATTGATCTGATCAGCTTGCAATTTGCGCATCACTGCCTCCCATGCAGCTCCGTCAATTTGATAGTGGTTCTCAGATCCACTCTTTCTGCATGGTGATGGAATCACCGCCAGTATGTCCTCATGGTGATACCAGCACGTATCTCTGAATTGCCTGGGCCAAAAGAAACAGTTGCTCAGAGATTTTCCAACAGAGTGCATGCAGTCTACATGCAGCTCACCGAGTTCAATGTCCTCGACAAATCCGGGATAAGGTCTCTTGTCATACTGGACCACCACATATTGCCCGAGGCACTCTTCAGGAGATGGTACTTCATGTATCTGTAATGGTGCTCAATGTTTCCTGCTCTGAATGAATGTGGCACTACAGGCACAAAATGATTTGGTACCCAGTTCATTTGAACCATGTCTTGTCTGGTTGTTGTCCACATGACCAAAGCTGGAACCGCTGCAGAATCCGGAGATGAAGCAGTTTTCTCACATGAGTGGTGACAGCCTTGGATACAGGTATCTGTGGAGGTCAGTGCGTACATTGGGTTGCCAAGGGCAGGATAGACAGAAAAAAACAGGCATGTGCAAAACACTGGCTAAAGCAAACATCTGCCATATCCCATGTATGTCTTCGGTTTTGTGATCTGAGGACTTCATGTCGAAAATGGTTCGAACGATGTGATCATTTAGAGGTACTCCAGAAGAAACTCGTCGGAATACATGCAAAAGCTTTTTTTGTGTGTTTTATTTTTTGTGCATTGTCCACTCCTTTCCTTAAATTGTCCTCAGTCAGATAGAAATGAGGATGCAATGCCAGTTCATTGAATAATGCGCACTCTGATCTCATTAGGCGCCCATCGTGCCCAAATGCGAACACACTACCGCATGCGGGAAGACAATCTCCATCTGCCCTGACTTTTACAGGAGTCCAGTCCGGTGCACATGGGACATCTGATGGATAAAGCGCTTGCGACTTATGGTCCACTGAGAACCTCTCCTGTGATAAACATCTTGGAGTCCCAGAAATTTCGTCGAGCTGAAGACCTTTGCATGACTCCTGAAGCTCACTGAAAGTCTTGCATTTGTTCATTGCTTTTAAGTGATTTCCAAACTCCTCTTCTCGGGAATGTTGTTCGATGTTGGTAGTTTGATGTTCATAAGCCATTGCTTTCTTTGATGGAACATTTTTCTCAGAGTTCTTGGTGTAGCTGGACTATTCTGCTTTCGTCGTATATCCTCCTCTGAAACGAGACAAATGTTCCGCAGACTGTGTTCTGGGCAAGCTGCCTCAATGCAAGTACAGCTCACATCTCTGTACTTGATGTGCTCTGGAGACAAACTTATGACCTGATGAATCCTCAGTGTGCCTGGCACCGTTTTGAGTGTTTTATTTTTCAGTTTCTCTTCAACTTGCTTTATATCAGTGTCACTGATAAGTAGAGTTTGATGGACGTCCCAGCTTGTTGCAGCACTTCAACAAAAGTTTTGGTATTGACAATGTCTGAGCCTTCCAGCACTTTCCGATCAGCAGTCCTCTTTAGAGTTCCCCCGAGTCCATCTGGAATCCCTTTCCCGTGTCCTGCTTCATGAAAATTCCATGTGACTGTACTGAACCCCTTTTCAAGTATTTCTGTAGACAAGAGATAAAAGTTAGTCTTCTGTCTGTATTGCGTGGTGGGACCATCACTGAAGAAATGTATTGTATCCACTTCTTGATGCTTGTCTTTGATATCATTTAGGACGGGCTTGAGAAATGCCCACACAGCTGCCGGGTGTGACTGAGGGAATCAGAAACTCCACAAAACATGGTTGGATTGCCCATGCCAACTTGGTAAAATCCAGTGTGGAGTGTCAGTTGAATTTGAGAAGCCCCAAAGTGTACAGACTGTATTTCTTTGTGCATCTTGCAGACGTAATTCTCTGCAAAATCTACATGTAAAAAGCGTTCAGTTGGCTTCAGGTTACCCCGCAAATTGCGATAGTGTTTGTATTGGTGGCAAATATTGTAGTGGTGCCGTTTGTACTTACTAGACAGCTGATCATTCAACTTGTCCAGAAGGTCACCAACAGTTCCATGTTCTTCTTGTTTGACCGTAAGGACCACTTCCTTTTCTTCGCCATTTTTGACAGTTCTTTTCTCTTTAAACAGTCTTCCACTGGGTCCATGACGCTGGACAGGCTGGTCTCCAATCTTCACCGGCACAACTCTATCTTACATGCTTTGCATTCTCCATACATGCATGTTTTCTCTTTAGGGTCGCACACAACTTGTTTGACAAGGATATCTAACTGAGCTGTTTCAAGTACATTCAAACTGTACAGTGTTTCTGCGAGAAATTTTGAATTTTCACACGTTTTGCACAGACAAGTCTCTCTGTCTGATGCTTTTGGGGACGTCACCCAGAAAGGCTTGAGTCTCCAGAAAGTTGTAAAGCTGACGGTGTCCAGAGTCTCTGCTAAGCACTTCTTATGCAAATGGGACAAAGTGTCTTGTAGCAGCCGTCTTTGCTTCTTTATTTTGTAAACTTGTGATCGTGCTTCTCTTTCCAGATAAGACTCGAGAGACGTCATCTCTCTCAAAGAATGCAATCAGGGATTTTCTCACACGACTCGAGATACTGCCCTTTCTCCTTCTATTGTTTTTATGCTGGCAATTCTGAAAGCACGATATGCTTGGGTTCTGACTCGGTACTTTCTAAGGATTTCTCCTGCAAGCAAGTCATTAGAGATTTTTTGCCTGATTTGTAGTTGTCTTTAATTTGATTCATTAAGGAATTGTGAAATAAAATCATTCTTCGGACACTCTTTTACTTTTGCTGTCATTGGAAGAAGTTTTCAGAAAGGCCTTCGTTTTTGAGTTTGGTGTATCAGCATTTGGGTTTTCGAGTCTCTGGAGTCTCTTCTTGAACATCCATCCTCTCCTTTTTTCAATGTTTAACTGACTCTCCAGACCCCTGATTGTTCTTTTCAGTTCTTGTATTTTGCGGCTCGTTTGCGTTTGCCATCTGTTCTTCTCTGTGTGGGTGGAGGGATATCTTCAGGTGTCGATGGTGGTGTTAGTTGCTTTTCAAGCATTTTCTTCTTTGCTCTGCAAGCATGTTGATTTCTCAGCCACTTTCGTCTTGTCGCTCTATGTTCTCGGCTTGTCATATCTTTCACACACTTTTTCTTGCCTTCCTGTTTGTCTCTCTGGTATCTCTCTTTTTCTTTCAAGAGATACTGTTGCCTGGTGTTGGGATTAGCATCCCTCCTAGCCCTGTACCTCCTTTGCTTCTCAGCTGCTGACAGACCCATTCCTGCCCTGGAATGAAGTAGCATTTGAGTGTTGCTAAACCTTCATATGGAGTACGTGGGATAGGGGAGGGAGAGAGAGACAGAGAGAGAGAGAGAGAGAGAGAGAGAGAGAGAGAGAGCGAGACAAACAGACAGACAGACAGACAGACACAGTGTGAGAGAGAGAGAAGATGATGATGATGATGATGATGATGAGATGATGACGATGATCATCTTTATTTTACAAGGGTAACAGATAAGCATTGACATACTGGCTTCCGTCCGGCCCTTGCCCTGAGTAGGGAGGGACTCCAATATAAAATGAAATTTTAAAATGGTATAAATAGTTATTAAGTACTATGAGAGAAAAGAAAAGAAGAAGAAAGGAAAAGACCCCCCCCCCCCCAAAAAAAAAAAAAAGAAAGAAAAAAAAAAGAAAAAGAAAACCCAACCAAACAAACAAAAACAAACCCACTCTTAACTACTGTGAACAGAATACAAAGAGTCAATATAGAACAACGGTGTAAATATATAAACAGGAACACACTCCCACACACACACACACACGCACTGTCTATCACACACACACACACACACACACACACACACACACACACACACACACACACACACACACACACACACACACACACACACACAGAGAGAGAGAGAGAGAGAGAGAGAGAGAGAGAGAGAGAGAGAGAGAGAGAGAGAGAGAGAGAGAGAGAGAGAGAGAGCAGTCTGACCAAAAATTTTAAAAAGTTCATGACGTGAAGATCGCTTCTGGAACAACAGAACTTCTATGACGTCAAATCCTGTCTTGGTCTCTTACTCTTGAAATTTTGTCTGATTGTGAGATATGAGAACTGACTGTAGAATGTATGTTGCAGTATGTTCATAGATATTTTTTCCACATTCCTGTTACCAAAATGTCATTCCTGTTACTCTTCTGATGGTAACAGAAATGACGGTAACAGGAATGACGGACCATCAGTAAAACAAAAATAACTGATCCCTTTCAATGGCATAACTGTGCTTTCTGGCGCCAAATACTTTGATCCACTTCTAACTTTCTACTCAATAATTAAAATATTTTACACATGCAATTTTAGTTGGTTTACGACCGGTGACAGGAATGACTGTGAAAATGGACACTACTTACTTCGTAGAACTGCTTGACACTTTATTGTCAGAAAGAAGAACGCACAGCAGCAGCCACCACTTGTGTAAGTTACACAAAGGAAATGACATAATTCTAACAGCAGCCTCGAAGTGATACCAGGGAGTGTTCAGTTTTACAGCTCGATTTTTTCTCGGTAACAGGAATGACATGAAAACCAGGGACATGCCAATTTTCGGTTTCAAAAATTAAAAACAAATAGTAAACATTTTTTTAATCAGTAGTTTGCAACACATGTGGTCTTTGTGACTGAAACATTTCATTCCTACCATTGAAATTTTTAAAATCAGCCTTTTTAACACATTATTGAGGTCAGTAAAAATGATGCATCTGCCTGGGGACAGCCATTTTTTACCCCCCTACCCCAAAGAAGGCAAGATTCTCCACCAAAATAATAAAATAGAGGGTTAAAAGTGTTATCAAACAATTACTGGATCGTATCAGAACACAGAAATGTAGGAAAAGTGAAAAGAGATTATGCAGCAGCTTTTAGAATTTTTTCAAACCTCTGGGACATAAATTACAACATTTTTTGAAAAAGGCCCCTAGACTGATATCATTTAAAGCTTTTGATAAATCTTCTTCCTTACGCATTGCTTCAAACAATTCGTCTGGACCTTCATATATCATATCCATGCTGAGTCTCTTTTTAACTCAAAATATTTTATTTAAATTAAAAAAAATTAATCAATATCGACGGTCCTTTTGTGCTTGGACTCATAAACTAAAGTATAAACACCCTTTGGCGTTGTTAATGTGAGCTGTTTAGAACAGAGTTTAATGTTTCGTTTACTTTTTTTAAACATTCCTTTTTTATCTGCTCGGTGTCTGGCTGTTGAGAAAAAGTTGCCCGCGCCTTTCTTGAAGATCAAACTTTTGTCTTTGTAGTCATCAAAATCGGCCTGTAAACGACTAAATTCTTCATCTGTGATGTTTGAGTCAACTAGTGCTTTATTTATTATCAGTTTGAAGGAACTAAGTTTAGCTGTTATTAGTTGAACTATAGCTGTGTGCTTTTGGAGTTTAGTTTTAAGTTTTTGCTAGCAGCACCTACAGCTAATGAACATAGCCCAAGAGCTAAAGACAAACCGCCTAGAGGTAAAGCTGCGGATGCACCAACACCCGTTGCTAAGAGACCTACACTTGTTCCTGCCGATACAGCACTAATAGTCGATGCTCCAGTATTAACATAGGTAACAGCATTAAAGGCAGCAGAATACCTTCGTTTGGTTTTGCTGTATTTTGAAAGGTCCTGCTCTAGTTTTTGTTGCATTTGTGTAATGTTGGTTAATCTGAAGGTTTTTATGCCAGGGTTTTCTACTATCCCTTCTTTTGGCGACTCGGGTGCTGTAGGTACTTTTGGATAATGCTGAACAGACATGCTTTTTTAAAAAATAAAAAATAATTTAGTAATGTATATCTTTTAATCTGTTATCTTGAATATTCAGCTGCGCATCATATATTAAAAACAAATGTGCATTAAGCGGTTTATCGCCATCTTTTTCTGTATCAATTTGAATGTTTATTACGTCTTTAACCGTTCTCCCGCTTCCATGTAACTGATTATCCTCTGTTGACCTTAGGTCAATCCATAAACCGTATTTCGTTGTTAAATAATCGTCAAGCCTAACATTGTAAAGGTGTAGATCTTTAGACACAAGGTCTACTGTCGGACTTCTACACTCCCACCCCCAAACAATTTTCTTATTTCGTCAAAATGCTGATAAGGCCTAAGCCCGCTAGCGTAGATTTGGTTAGGACTACCCTCAATCGAACATTGTACTTTCGTTATTTTTGGATTAATAAACTTTTCACTTTGTCTTTTGAATGGTTCTTTTTCATCTTCACACAGCAATAAAATACCTTTAAGTGATCGTGCTGTGGCGCTAAAACTAAAATTCCATATAGTGTCTGCCTTGCTTTGGGGATATGTTGTATGATAAATCACTCTTTCGTAATATATTGCTAATTTTGACTGATATTGTTGCTCAATCAGCCTTGCTAAATTAGGGTTGCTAACAACGTCAAACTCTAACGAGATGTCAGAAATGCTGTACTTTGCTTCGGTGTCTGATGATTTGATAACACGTTTGTATTCATTAAAAGTTAGTTCGTATGACAATCTGTCTTTTAATGCTCCTTGAAAGTATGGTGCATGCGATTTTAACAACTCAAAATCTAAGGGAATGGAAAAGCGATTTCCATACGCAAAATTTACAGCCGCATACTTGTTACCGTCTTTAGCATCTTCAGCGCCTATTCTGTGTTTTAGTGCTTCATTATTTCTATTCCTTGAAACGCAAGATCGGCCCTTTCATTCTCGGTTAGCCATAAATCAGAATAGGTTAAAAATATGTCTGCATTGTGTAAAGAAAATATTTCTTGCCCCCAAGTTTTATAGAAATTTTCTTAACGATTGCCCGTCCCAGATTCTGGACAACTGTCCTGTTTGGGTCTGTTGCTGATTCGAGTTCTATTTTGAAAGTAAGTTGCGCAGAGCCTGGCACAATCACTTCATCCGCTCCTAGGTCTGGAAATGTGACAGTAAGAATTTGATCCGCATCAATAGTAGATGGATTATTTGGAACAGTAATATTCCGTTTATTTCCCTTCACGCCAAAGGGCTCTTTCAGTCTTCTATGCGGGTCAAGAATTGAGCCATATGCTTGTGACATTTTTTATAAAAACAAAATAAAAGTTAATTATTTAAAAACATGGCAGGAATTGAAGATGATGATTATGATGTTTTTGATCCTGGAGACGACATGAGTGAAATGACTCCTTTGACACAGCATCGCTCGGCGCTCTCATTGCAGGATGAATTAGTAGAAGGGTGGCAAAGGCGTAGATTAACAGAAAGTAAGGTCAGATCATTATACCAAAGTTTAGGACCAGAACCTCCCGAAACTATATACCCTGATGATTTTGAACTAGAAGATAAGCATTTGTATATGAAAAACGACAAAGGAAAACGTGTTCCGCTTACATTTAAACGAGACCCATCAAGGTTTGTAGGCATGGGTACAATTAGACAAAGTCTGAGTGTGAGCGAACGGAATCGCCTTGGCTTTACTATACCAAAATTAGGCGAGGAGGCAGTTGCTAAACTTCAAAACACACTCCAAGAACTCCCAACAGCTAACCAAATACAAAACATAGAACTTAAAGATTTAAATCAACCAGCAGACAAAATAATAAATGCAATAGAAGCAGAAACCACTTTTTCAGAAGAAACAGCATTAAAAACTATACACGATCCACCGCTGCTTAAGAGAGATTAGTAGCCCTTGATCGTACTTTAAGAACCTTCAGAGGCGAATTAATAAACAATTTAGCAAAACTGAGTGAACTAGATGAGCATATAAAAGAAAAAAGAAAAACTCGTTGAGGCTGACAACTCCAACTTAGGACTTGATATTAAAGAAAGAATAACCCAAAAACTAAAAGAGCTTGAACAACAAAGATCATCAAGACTAGAAGTGTTGTCCACTAACCGAGAACAATTACGAACTCAAGCGAGCAGAATAAGAGAAACTATCCAAAGAATTTATATAAGACACGACGCTAGCAGAACGAATAAGAACACTGTTTAGAGAGCAAGGTGTCACATTAGCAAGCGTTATAACAGCCTTAGGATTTGCAATAAGTACACTGGTGTTGGCTATTACAGGCGGCGGTGGTCAAAGTCCAGTGCCTCCACCACCATCGCCTCCATCACCACCTGATAAATCATGGGTAAAAAAAACAGCTTGATCATCTTGCGAGTTTATTAAAAAATTAGCCAGTAAAGCCATGGACGCTTTACCTAGTATATTAGGGGGTGTTGTTAGCTGGATTTTGTCTACTGCAAGCAAAGTAGTTGGCTTTATGGCCGAGCACTTATGGGCATTAGTTCTCTTAATAGTTGGGTTACTCTTTAGTAAAATAAAGAAGGAGTAATCCTAGGCCAGTTAATCCAAAAACAAGTGCTGTCTTTTCATATTCATGGTCATTATTTTTTTCGTCATCGCGAACAAAGTCCGCATCTTCAATAGCCTTTGGGCTTTGGACCTCGGGGATTGGATGACTTTAATCTTGGGGGGTCGGCTTGTTTTTGTATTGTTTGTAATATTACTGGCTCAGAATTTATGTCGTTTTTTCCGACCTTCTGTTCATTGCCTGCCACAAGGATTTCATTATTGTAGTTTATTATTGTACCTATCTGGAGTCTGAGGTCAGAAGGCAGCATGTATAAACCAGTGCCAACAGCAAAGTCTACTTTTGATCTTGCAAATTGTAAAACATTTTGGTAACTTTTTATGCTTGAAGGTAAATCAACTGTAGAATTAATGGCGTCCTCTAAATTGCTAAGTATTGTTTTTGTGCATCAAAACCAGTAGAAGGATCAGTTATGTTCGATCTCGCTTGTGCTTGCGAACCTAGCAAACACCAAACGTAAGTACGAATGGAGTCGTTTATTCGTTCTATTCTGCTTTAGTTAGGCCCTTAGAAGTGTCTAAGATAAATGTTGTCCATGCTGTTTTATGCTCTTGCTCTATGGACCCGAGGTGAACAGCTGTGCCTGAAGAGAAAGATGTGTAAGGGGGTTTCCAGTCATAGTTATACTTTTTGTGCACGCCCCAAAAATAAGGGGTGCTAGACCATGATTAAGATCCAACTTTTGTCTAAGTCTGTCTTGGCCTTAATATTGAATTCGTTACAGATCCTTTCAAAAGCCTTCATGTCTATTCTGTTGCTGAATGGATTAAACGGTTTGTCATTTGGTAATGGCGCTTGCAGTTCAGACAAAATACGTCTGAAGGTGTAATAAAAATGAAATTTATACACCGACCTCACCAAAGGATCAGGATGATTTAGATGATCAGCATACGACACTCCACACCCAGTTGATGCACAAAACACAGCAAAGTTTAACTGGTTCTGATAAAACTGCATTGGATGACTGAACCACACTTTTGCGATGTAGTCTTTTTTAATAGGAGGGTTAAGATACCTGTTCAATGGAGTACTCACCTTTACTTGAAAGGCGTCAGACTGAGTCACAGAAATGTCAAGAGTATCAGTTGTTATATTTTTTAGATTGTAGTGCGGCTCAACAGAATATTTTGCACCAGTATATTTGAATGCGCTCATTTTTATTTCGTTTAAAAAATGTTTGTAACAATAACAACTCAAGACAGTCCTTCGTTTTTAGAACATGCTGTTTAAGAACGATTGCGGAACCAAAATGGTCGCACTCCATGAAATTTTTTACAAAGTCGTATGGTTTAATATAACTGAATCAAAGAATAATAATACGATTCTAAAAGTTGACAAATCAGGGACCAAAGTTAGCCAGTTAACAATACCTGATGGTTATTACGGGTTTTGCTCACTAAAAGAAGCAATGAGTAACTTCGACATTACCTCAAACTTAACAATGCAAATCTAAAAACAATGTTAACATTCAAGCCTGAAGAAGAAGCAGGTTACTATTTTGATAAAGAGCTAGCTAAAATGTTAGGCTTTGCAGCCGACAATCATAGATTTAGAGTTACACCAAACAAAACTACTTATGAGGGGGAAAGTCCGCTCGATCTTGCATTACATTCATTACTCTATGTTCATTTAGATGAGCTGAGCACTGATGAAAACTTATATGATGGAAGGCCCTCAACTGTTCCAAGAGCTCTTCATCAGGGAAAGCTGCATATTGCGATTATGAAATTATACAATTCCCTAATTTACAGTTTAAAAAATTAGCTTGTGGGAGGGTCAGATCATTTAATATAAAGATCACAGACAAAACAGGAAAAGTCGTAAAATGTGATAACCTACACATTGTTTTGGAAATAAAATAATAAACTGTACTAAAAAAATAATGTCGCGTGGGCCAGAAGAATCAGGAGTTACATTAGCGCCTGTGAGGTGTATAACTTTAGAATTAAAAGACCTTGCAGACGTTGCGGACTTTGAACAGAATGGTGAGATAGGCGCGTTGTGTGGTTTTGAGTACACTAAAGATGGTGATATAAACGCAAAGAGGTTGGCGACAACAAAAAGTTTCCTAAACTAGAACAGCTGCGCAATCTAGAAGCAAATAATGTCGGCCAGTATGAATATAAAATAGTTCGAAAACCTGACAGCAAATGGCACTTAGAACCATATTTAGAATGGGACATAAAATTTGAATTCATAAGCCCATTTACATTTTTTGACCCGTCAAAAAAGTTTCATAAAAGCTTTCAACTCTGGTCCTTTACATGTAAGTCTTATGCCAGAGGACAATAGTCGGAAAGAGATTGAAATAAAGCCGTTTGGGAGCAAACAGTACATCCTCCACAGAAGAGAAACGGTTTTAAAGGAAGCTTCTACAAATTACAGTTCATTCCGCGCACAAAATTAGGAGACACGTTCACAATGATATTTGAAATTTCTGTCTTAAAAGATGAGGCAAGAAATGGAGCTGTGGGCGTCAGGACATACTTATGAAAGGAATTCTTATTAGCTGGCAAAACTTAGATGTTGACAGTCTTAAAGTTACCATCGTCGTTCTTCACAATGGTGAGGATATTAAGGTCATAACAACGAGCAACAAAATCAATATTAGTCTAAATAGAAACAATCTTGCAGAACTAAATTCGATTAATCTTACACATTTAGACCTTATAGGATTTTATTATACTGAACAAGTTCTGACAGAGAGTATGATAAACATAACTGGATTAGATTAAATTCCGTTATAAAAACTATGGAGGAGTTAAACTTTATGACAAAAACCCTCATTGTTCATTGATTTGTGGACAGACTGGTTGTGGGAAAACAATATTTATCCTCGACCTGTTACAAACAGTTTATCGTTATAAATTTTGATCATATTGTGATTTTCTGCCCAACACTTAAATGGAACAAAGCATATCACGATAGAAGGTTTATATGGATAGATGATAACATATTTTTAGTTGATCCTAGCAATAAACTGAGTGAGTGTTTAGAACACTTTTATAGACTGTTTGAGGGAACGCAGACACTATTTATTATAGATGACTGTTCGGCAGAAAGAGACATAGCTAAAAAAAGAAAAACTTTGTCAAAACTAGCTTTCAGCGGAAGACATGCTGGAATAAGTGTGTGGATTTTATGTCAGAAATATAACTCGGTTTTGAAAGACTTTAGAGAACAGTTAAAGACTGTAGTTTTATTTCACATGAAAGACAGAGACGCATTTGATGAATGTATGCGTGAAAATGATGTTATTGAAAATGATCAGGAAAAACACAGGATTAAGCAAAAACTGAAATCTGAAAAGTTTAGTAAATTAGTATTGAAAACGCATAATCCTACACAGTATGTTTGTTTGTAGATAATCGTTATTTTTTGGTTATTGAAAGAAAATGTGTGATGGATTATCATTTTTAATTCATTGTTGAAGTCTTACTTGTCAGAGAACAGTAAAATGTTCATTCTAGGCGGCCGCCCGAAACTGGTTGAGGACGGGTGAGCTAGAATGAACATTTTACTGTTCTCTCCTGTCTTCTTCTTCTTCTTCTTCTTCTTCTTCTTCTTGCCTGTTCTTTCCTAGCCTGTGTTGTCAAAGGATGAACAGCCTCACCAGCAGACAAGTGCCTGTGTGCAGACGTTTCGCATTGACACAGTACTGTTTGGGTGGTGTGCGTTCGTGTCGCTGACAGTGGGTGTATGGAGGTGGGTGGGGAGGTGATGGAAGAGGGGTGAGAGTGAAGAGCCGATAGGCTATGAGTGCAAGCGTGCCGACGTGAATACATCTATGCCTGGTGTTTATATGGACCCCATAATAGGTGTCACGAGTTTGTCACGAGGCCTACGACGTTCGACCCACCTAGGGTGGCGGAATTACTTATTTGTTTATTGTCGTTGCTGTTGTCGTGTACCCGTCCCTTAGTGTGGCTTGTGGTGCGGTTGCACCTTGGTATAGTTCAGCTCAACTTCGGTTTGCTTTCTCTCTCTCTCTCTCTCTCTCTCTAATTCCACCGCCCGTGCTATTCATCCTGCAAGTTCACGGGTGGCCGGTACCTTTCTCTCGAACTTTCTGTCTGTCGGCCTCTCGCCTGTCTTTTTACCTGTCGCACGTGCTTCGTTTCTTTTAGTTTGAAGTATGCTCACTCTGTGACGCAGCATGGCATGTTGGCTGCCATTGCTGAGGGAGGTTAGCTCTTCACTCGAGCGGAAGATGTCTCTGGGAGCGCCTGCTCCAGTCTCGGTTCTTTACCGTATCATCGAGAGTACAGTCAGTACTTTCAATTCCTGCAGTCGGCCTGTAGGAGAGGGACATCACTTCTTCTGGTTCCGCATCTTCGCCTCTGTCCTCTCGACTGGACAGAGGGTAGAGAGAGTCCTCTGACCCGCCTCTTCGGGGGCACCCACGGGTAGCTGGTAAGCATCAGTTTCGTGGTCTGTTTGTTTTGATTTGTTGTTGTTAGCCGGCTTAGTCTTCACTTTTGCGCAATTTTCTTTTGTTTTCGAAATTGTAAGAGGAATATTGTGTGAGACCTTTTCTCTGGTTAATTCAATCTTTAACCTGGCCATTCTAAATTATTTCCAAAATTCTTTCTCCTGTTTATGTATCTGGTGATGCGGTAGTCGGTGGGGAAGGGAGAGAACCTGGTGATTTAGGGTTGGAACTTGCTTGGTCTCGCTCGTCCGCCCCTGTCACATTCGCCGGACTTTTATCCTTCGGCCACCGTCTGTTTGTGTGTGCAAGGAGAACGAGTCTTATGTTCGCGAGCGTGCGTACGCATGATTTGTCATTTGAATGCGTGGTTGGAGATATGTGTTATTTTGAAATGTGTTTATAAAATGTGACAATTATGCCATTGAATTACTATTTGCAAATGTGGTGGCAGTTATTAAGCGATGGTCGCTGTGTTGATTTATTTCCTAAGGAAGGAAAACGTTAAGCGTGAGTGAGAGAAGGGTGAAGATAATTCATATTTGTTTTATAACCTGTTGATTTAATGCAGTCTTTTACCTGCATCGTGTGAGAAGACTTGATTCAATGGGTGTACTGTGTGCATTTAATACACTTCCCCTCGCCCATCATGCGAGTGGCTGTTAAGACTTGACAGCAATGGTCAGACGGTACTGACGCAGGGTTCCAGTACCCTTCTTCCTTTCTCCTTCCTTCTTCTTTTCCTCCTCTCCGACTCTCCTCCCAGCTACGTCCTCCCCCCCTCCGGGGGCTTCACCTGGAGCACGAACTGGATGGTGCCACGTACTGGTCGAGGCCACGTTCTGGCTGAGACCACGGACGGGATGGTGCCACGCGCTGGTCGAGGCCACGCCTTGGTCGGGACCGTGGGCTGGTAGAGACGCCCGCCGTCTTGACTGGCCGGCTGGACCCCCGTCCAGGACCTCCAGTAACAGCTACGCCCCCCCCCCCCCCCCCCCCCCCCCCCCCCCCCCCCCCCGGGACACGCTCTTCACTGCCCGCTTGGGAGTCGAGTGTGTCGGCTTTGGGCGACTCCCTGCGAGAACCAACCCGACTCGGAGCACCTAGTGCGACAGGGTGCTCCCTGCGGACTTGACAGGGCAGGGATGTGGTCGCACTCCGTGGTGTGAGAAAGGGTCACTACTGGAAATATTTCTTTATAATTGTGTACATGTCATATGTGCTGGAATGCTGTAATTGTAATTGCGTACGTCGTATGGTGAAATATTTATTTATAATCGTGCATGTTGTGGGTGTGGGAGTGCTTGATTGCGATTGTGCATGTTGTGTGCGTTGGAGTGCTTGATCGTGATTGTGCATGTTGTGTGCGTTGGAGTGATTGATCGTGATTGTGCATGTTGTGTGCGTTGGAGTGCTTTATTGTGATCGTGCATGGTGCGTGTGTTGGAATGTTTATTTTGCTGGGGTGAATAAATGGGGTGTTTTTATCGTAATCTTTATTGTGTGGTCTCTTGCGGAGCGTGTGAGGTCAGTCACTCCCTTCACTCCCACCTAGACCGATCCTGTCAGGGCAGACCTCCAGGGGTCGGTCGTGACAATTGTGGGGGCTCGTCCGGGATGTGAAGGGCTCTGGCTGTCTCTCTCTCGTTTCGCAGAGTACCTGTTTAGTTTTGTCTGTTTTGTATATGTTTAGTCAGTTTGTCGTGTTTGTTCGTGGGTGGTTGGCTGGGTGACTCTAGCGTGAAGGGAGTCTTTTGGTGGCCTGAAGGAACATCCGGCGTGACTGGGGAGTCGAGTGAGACCGAGGGGAGTCGACTGCGTCCAGACCTCCTTCCGCCGGGTACCTCACGCAGGTACGGCCGTAAGTCTTGCCCTTCTGTTGCCGCTCAGTCTTCCATTCCTGTTTTGTATTTAGCCAGTTCTTGTTTTTTTTTCTCTACCGGGTTGTTGAGTACAGGGGGTTGTATCGGACGTTAGTGTCTCTTTTTTCCTCTCTCCGGATTCCGTCTGTCAGGTTTTTTTTTGTTTTTTTTTTTCGGCCAGCCCCACCGCACTGTTGCTCGTGCTGTAGAGCGCGGTGTTGCCAGAGTGGGGGCAGCCGGACATAGTTTTTGTTTTGTTTTTTTTTCGGTGAGCCCCACCGCACTGTTGCTCGTGCTGTAGAGCGCGGTGTTGCCAGAGTGGGAGCAGCCGGAACTTGTCCGCACACACGCACACACACACATACACACATATACACACGCCCCTAAAATATTTGTTTTTTCTAGTGGAATTGTCTTTCCCCTGTATTTGAAAACTGTAGGATATTGTTGTCATGGCGACGTCCGGCGCTGGTGGTATGGCGACGCGTGCGTCGAAGAAGAAGGGTATTCAAAATGTTACTGTAGTCCCTACTATTAGTACCAGTACTTCGACTATGGTAACTTCTACTTATTCCAGTGCTGTAGCAGGTAGTCCAGTGGGAACTTTTACTACCTCTTCGCTGGGGGGTCTTCCTGTTGAGACCCCGACTGGCACTTCCGCTCGGAAGCGTCAGAGCATAGCGAAGCAACTGTGGGCTTCTGTTGAGTCGCAGAGACCGAAACCTTCTCCTCTCCAGGCTTCCCCTCGTAAGGAGTATGCCCCGGGAGACTTTCCTCATGGTTAAGTCGAGACCCAAGGGATGGGTCAGACGGGTCATCCTCCCGTGTCGGGAGTGGTGAACCCCGCCCAGGACATCACTTCCGTCCTGATGTTTCTAGAGCGACAGCGACGGGAGGATGAGGCCCACCGTAGTGAAGAGGCTGCTAGGCAGGAAGCCCTGCGTAGGGAAGAACGTAGGGAAGAGGCAAGGCTCCGTAGGGAAGAGCTAGACAGGATGGAGGCTCTGCGCAGAGAGGACAAACCCAAAACGGCATTCACGACGCCTGAAGGACAGTTCCAGTGGAACATGATCCCTTTTGGCCTCAAAACTGCTGGAGCAATTTTCAGTCGCGTCATGCGACAGTTGCTTCTCCCGCTCGATACGCAAGATTTGAACAATTTTCATGGACGACCTGCTACTCAGCTCAGTGGATTGGAGCTCGCACGTTTCGCTCCTCCGTCGTCTGTTCCTTCGTCTGCGCGAGGTTCAGATGTCGGCTCGTCCTTCCAAATGTCAGCTTGGTCAGGACGAGATTTCCTTTCTGGGGCATCATTTGCGGCGGGGTTTGATTGCTCCTGAGGAGGACAAGGTGACCAAAGTGGCAAGTGCCAAACCCCCTGGTCCCAAAAGGGAATTGCGGTCATTCCTTGGACTTGCGGGATACTACCGCAAGTTCATCCATGACTTCGCAAAGGTTGCCTTGCCCCTCACTGACCTGACCAAAGGGAAAAAGCCAGAACGTCTGATTTGGGATGAGAGTTGCCAACAGGCTTTTGACGCCTTGAAAACGGCCCTCACTACTCGCCCAGTCCTGGCTCCCCGATCCTAGTCTCCCTTTTGTCCTGCGCACTGATGCTTCCGCGGTGGGGATTGGGCTGTGTTGCTTCAAGATCAGGGAAGGGACTCCAACCGCTTGCTTATGCGAGCAAAAAACTCACTGACGCCGAGACTAGGTACCACACGATTGAACAAGAGTGTTTAGCAGTCGTGTGGGGCATCCGGAAGTTTTATCCCTATTTGTACGGCCGTGAGTTTGTGCTGGAGAGCGATCATCATCCTCTCCAGTACCTGGACCGGATCCGGCCAGTCAGTCGTCGACTCATGGGTTGGGCAGTGGAGCTGCAGAGTCATGCGTTCACTTTCCGTCATATCAAGGGTTCCTGTAATACGGATGCTGACTATCTTAGCCGAGCTCCGTAGTCAGCCACCTTGGAAAGTCAGTCAGAGGGACACTCCCCTCAACCAGGGTTATATCCCCTTTTGTCTCTGTATCAGGTGTAGTGACAGTTTTCACTTCAGTGATGTTAACGGTAGTGAATCACCAATGGTTCGGATTGTTACTTTCATGGTTGGAAGGTTTGCTTAGTTGTTTGATAAATGTAGTTTTATGTATTTCCCCTGTGTGATTCTATCGTGGAATGTTTGTATTGGATTCATCGTACTCTGTCGATCACAGAGAGTTGGGTTCGGTCCCATTGTTGTGAAGTTGCACATGCGACAAGGTTCAAAGGAGCACTGTATCTCAGAGAAACAGATGCTTTTAGAAGGGGGGTTTGTCACGAGTTTGTCACGAGGCCTACGACGTTCGACCCCACCTAGGGTGGCGGAATTACTTATTTGTTTATTGTCGTTGCTGTTGTCGTGTACCCGTCCCTTAGTGTGGCTTGTGGTGCGGTTGCACCTTGGTATAGTTCAGCTCAACTTGGGTTTTTGCTTTCTCTCTCTCTCTCTCTCTAATTCCACCGCCCGTGCATTTCATCCTGCAAGTTCACGGGTGGCCGGTACCTTTCTCTCGAACTTTCTGTCTGTCGGCTCTCTGCCTGTCTTTTTACCTGTCGCACGTGCTTCGTTTCTTTTAGTTTGAAGTATGCTCACTCTGTGACGCAGCATGGCATGTTGGCTGCCATTGCTGAGGGAGGTTAGCTCTTCACTCGAGCGGAAGATGTCTCTGGGAGCGCCTGCTCCAGTCTCGGTTCTTTACCGTATCATCGAGAGTACAGTCAGTACTTTCAATTCCTGCAGTCGGCCTGTAGGAGAGGGGACATCACTTCTTCTGGTTCCGCATCTTCGCCTCTGTCCTCTCGACTGGACAAGGGGTAGAGAGAGTCCTCTGACCCGCCTCTTCGGGGTCACCCACGGGTAGCTGGTAAGCATCAGTTTCGTGGTCTGTTTGTTTTGATTTGTTGTTTGTTAGCCGGCTTAGTCTTCACTTTTGCGCAATTTTCTTTTGTTTTCGAAATTGTAAGAGGAATATTGTGTGAGACCTTTTCTCTGGTTAATTCAATCTTTAACCTGGCCATTCTAAATTATTTCCAAAATTCTTTCTCCTGTTTATGTATCTGGTGATGCGGTAGTCGGTGGGGAAGGGAGAGAACCTGGTGATTCAGGGTGGAACTTGCTTGGTCTCGCTCGTCCGCCCCTGTCACATTCGCCGGACTTTTATCCTTCGGCCACCGTCTGTTTGTGTGTGCAAGGAGAACGAGTCTTATGTTCGCGAGCGTGCGTACGCATGATTTGTCATTTGAATGCGTGGTTGGAGATATGTGTTATTTTGAAATGTGTTTATAAAAAGTGACAATTATGCCATTGAATTACTATTTGCAAATGTGGTGGCAGTTATTAAGCGATGGTCGCTGTGTTGATTTATTTCCTAAGGAAGGAAAACGTTAAGCGTGAGTGAGAGAAGGGTGAAGATAATTCATATTTGTTTTATAACCTGTTGTTTTAATGCAGTCTTTTACCTGCAAACGTGTGAGAAGACTTGATTCAATGGGTGTACTGTGTGCATTTAATACACTTCCCTCGCCCATCATGCGAGTGGCTGTTAAGACTTGACAGCAATGGTTTAGACGGTTTCTGACGGCAGGGTTCCAGTACCCTTCTTCCTTTTCCTTCCTTCTTCTTTTCCTCCTCTCCGACTCTCCTCCCAGCTACGTCCTCCCCCCTCCCGGGGGCTTCACCTGGAGCACGAACTGGATGGGTGCCACGTACTGGTCGAGGCCACGTTCTGGCTGAGACCACGGACGGGATGGTGCCACGCGCTGGTCGAGGCCACGCCTTGGTCGGGACCGTGGGCTGGTAGAGACGCCCGCCGTCTTGACTGGCCGGCCTGGACCCCCGTCCAGGACCTCCAGTAACAGCTACGGTCCCCCCCCCCCCCCCCCGGGACACGCTCTTCACTGCCCGCTTGGGAGTCGAGTGTGTCGGCTTTGGGCGACTCCTGCGAGAACCAACCCGACTCGGAGCACCTAGTGCGACAGGGTGCTCCCTGCGGACTTGACAGGGGCAGGGATGTGGTCGCACTCCGTGGTGTGAGAAAGGGTCACTACTGGAAATATTTCTTTATAATTTGTGTACATGTCATATGTGCTGGAATGTGTAATTGTAATTGCGTACGTCGTATGGTGAAATATTTATTTATAATCGTGCATTGTTGTGGGTGTGGGAGTGCTTGATTGCGATTGTGCATGTTGTGTGCGTTGGAGTGCTTGATCGTGATTGTGCATGTTGTGTGCGTTGGAGTGATTGATCGTGATTGTGCATTGTGTGCGTTGGAGTGCTTTATTGTGATCGTGCATGGTGCGTGTGTTGGAATGTTTATTTTGCTGGTGTGAATAAATGGGGTGTTGTATCGTAATCTTTATTGTGTGGTCTCTTGCGGAGCGTGTGAGGTCAGTCACTCCTTCACTCCCACCTAGACGATTTCCCGTCAGGGCAGACCTCCAGGGGTCGGTCGTGACAATTGTGGGGGCTCGTCCGGATGTGAAGGGCTCTGGCTGTCTGTCTCTCGTTTCGCAGAGTACCTGTTTAGTTTTGTCGTTTTGTATATGTTTAGTCAGTTTTGTCGTGTTTGTTCGTGGGTGGTTGGCTGGGTGACTCTAGCGTGAAGGGAGTCTTTTGGTGGCCTGAAGGAACATCCGGCGTGACTGGGGATCGAGTGAGACCGAGGGGAGTCGACTGCGTCCAGACCTCCTTCCGCCGGGTCCTCACGCAGGTACGGCGTAAGTCTTGCCTTCTGTTGCCGCTCAGTCTTCCATTCCTGTTTTGTATTTAGCCAGTTCTTGTTTTTTTTCTCTACGGGTTGTTGAGTACAGGGGGTTGTATCGGACGTTAGTGTCTCTTTTTCCTCTCTCGGATTCCGTCTGTCAGGTTTTTTTTTGTTTTTTTTTTTGGCCAGCCCCACCGCACTGTTGCTCGTGCTGTAGAGCGCGGTGTTGCCAGAGTGGGGGCAGCCGGACATAGTTTTTGTTTTGTTTTTTTTTTCGGTGAGCCCCACGCACTGTTTTCTCGTGCTGTAGAGCGCGGTGTTGCCAGAGTGGGAGCAGCCGGAACTTGTCCGCACACACGCACACACACACATACACACATATACACACGCCCCTAAAATATTTGTTTTTTTCTAGTGGAATTGTCTTTCCCTGTATTTGAAAACTGTAGGATATTGTTGTCATGGGGCGACGTCCGGCGCTGGTGGTATGGCGACGCGTGCGTCGAAGAAGAAGGGTATTCAAAATGTTACTGTAGTCCCTACTATTAGTACCAGTACTTCGACTACGGTAACTTCTACTTATTCCAGTGCTGTAGCAGGTAGTCCAGTGGGTACTTTTACTACCTCTTCGCTGGGGGGTCTTCCTGTTGAGACCCCGACTGGCACTTCCGCTCGGAAGCGTCAGAGCATAGCGAAGCAACTGTGGGCTTCTGTTGAGTCGCAGAGACCGAAACCTTCTCCTCTCCAGGCTTCCCCTCGTAAGGAGTATGCCCCGGGAGACTTTCCTCATGGTAAAGTCGAGACCCAAGGGATGGGTCAGACGGGTCATCCTCCCGTGTCGGGAGTGGTGAACCCCGCCCAGGACATCACTTCCGTCCTGATGTTTCTAGAGCGACAGCGACGGGAGGATGAGGCCCACCGTAGTGAAGAGGCTGCTAGGCAGGAAGCCCTGCGTAGGGAAGAACGTAGGGAAGAGGCAAGGCTCCGTAGGGAAGAGCTAGACAGGATGGAGGCTCTGCGCAGAGAGGACAAACCCAAAACGGCATTCACGACGCCTGAAGGACAGTTCCAGTGGAACATGATGCCTTTTGGCCTCAAAACTGCTGGAGCAATTTTCAGTCGCGTCATGCGACAGTTGCTTCTCCCGCTCGATACGCCAGATTTGAACAATTTCATGGACGACCTGCTACTCAGCTCAGTGGATTGGAGCTCGCACGTTTCGCTCCTCCGTCGTCTGTTCCTTCGTCTGCGCGAGGTTCAGATGTCGGCTCGTCCTTCCAAATGTCAGCTTGGTCAGGACGAGATTTCCTTTCTGGGGCATCATTTGCGGCGGGGTTTGATTGCTCCTGAGGAGGACAAGGTGACCAAAGTGGCAAGTGCCAAACCCCCTGGTACCAAAAGGGAATTGCGGTCATTCCTTGGACTTGCGGGATACTACCGCAAGTTCATCCATGACTTCGCAAAGGTTGCCTTGCCCCTCACTGACCTGACCAAAGGGAAAAAGCCAGAACGTCTGATTTGGGATGAGAGTTGCCAACAGGCTTTTGACGCCTTGAAAACGGCCCTCACTACTCGCCCAGTCCTGGCTCTCCCCGATCCTAGTCTCCCTTTTGTCCTGCGCACTGATGCTTCCGCGGTGGGGATTGGGGCTGTGTTGCTTCAAGATCAGGGGAAGGGACTCCAACCGCTTGCTTATGCGAGCAAAAAACTCACTGACGCCGAGACTAGGTACCACACGATTGAACAAGAGTGTTTAGCAGTCGTGTGGGGCATCCGGAAGTTTTATCCCTATTTGTACGGCCGTGAGTTTGTGCTGGAGAGCGATCATCATCCTCTCCAGTACCTGGACCGGATCCGGCCAGTCAGTCGTCGACTCATGGGTTGGGCAGTGGGAGCTGCAGAGTCATGCGTTCACTTTCCGTCATATCAAGGGTTCCTGTAATACGGATGCTGACTATCTTAGCCGAGCTCCGTAGTCAGCACCTTGGAAAGTCAGTCAGAGGGACACTCCCCCTCAACCAGGGTTATATCCCCTTTTGTCTCTGTATCAGGTGTAGTGACAGTTTTCACTTCAGTGATGTTAACGGTAGTGAATCACCAATGGTTCGGATTGTTACTTTCATGGTTGGAAGGTTTGCTTAGTTGTTTGATAAATGTAGTATTATGTATTTCCCCTGTGTGATTCTATCGTGGAATGTTTGTATTGGATTCATCGTACTCTGTCGATCACAGAGAGTTGGGTTCGGTCCCATTGTTGTGAAGTTGCACATGCGACAAGGTTCAAAGGAGCACTGTATCTCAGAGAAACAGATGCTTTTAGAAGGGGGGTTTGTCACGAGTTTGTCACGAGGCCTACGACGTTCGACCCACCTAGGGTGGCGGAATTACTTATTTGTTTATTGTCGTTGCTGTTGTCGTGTACCCGTCCCTTAGTGTGGCTTGTGGTGCGGTTGCACCTTGGTATAGTTCAGCTCAACTTCGGTTTGCTTTCTCTCTCTCTCTAATTCCACCGCCCGTGCTATTCATCCTGCAAGTTCACGGGTGGCCGGTACCTTTCTCTCGAACTTTCTGTCTGTCGGCCTCTCGCCTGTCTTTTTACCTGTCGCACGTGCTTCGTTTCTTTTAGTTTGAAGTATGCTCACTCTGTGACGCAGCATGGCATGTTGGCTGCCATTGCTGAGGGAGGTTAGCTCTTCACTCGAGCGGAAGATGTCTCTGGGAGCGCCTGCTCCAGTCTCGGTTCTTTACCGTATCATCGAGAGTACAGTCAGTACTTTCAATTCCTGCAGTCGGCCTGTAGGAGAGGGACATCACTTCTTCTGGTTCCGCATCTTCGCCTCTGTCCTCTCGACTGGACAGAGGGTAGAGAGAGTCCTCTGACCCGCCTCTTCGGGGTCACCCACGGGTAGCTGGTAAGCATCAGTTTCGTGGTCTGTTTGTTTTGATTTGTTGTTGTTAGCCGCTTAGTCTTCACTTTTGCGCAATTTTCTTTTGTTTTCGAAATTGTAAGAGGAATATTGTGTGAGACCTTTTCTCTGGTTAATTCAATCTTTAACCTGGCCATTCTAAATTATTTCCAAAATTCTTTCTCCTGTTTATGTATCTGGTGATGCGGTAGTCGGTGGGGAAGGGAGAGAACCTGGTGATTCAGGGTTGGAACTTGCTTGGTCTCGCTCGTCCGCCCCTGTCACATTCGCCGGACTTTTATCCTTCGGGCCACCGTCTGTTTGTGTGTGCAAGGAGAACGAGTCTTATGTTCGCGAGCGTGCGTACGCATGATTTGTCATTTGAATGCGTGGTTGGAGATATGTGTTATTTTGAAATGTGTTTATAAAATGTGACAATTATGCCATTGAATTACTATTTGCAAATGTGGTGGCAGTTATTAAGCGATGGTCGCTGTGTTGATTTAT
>JAFLJL010018646.1:0-26634 GCA_018398815.1 Conus ventricosus | reverse complement strand
AAACCCTCGTGTCAGTCGCCAGCCAGCTCATCGACTAGCCGAATTCAAAATCTGGCGCTGGTAGACGACTTCATTTCGCCTAGCAATTAAGGCTATTTTTGTTCTTGCGGAGACGGCAGACAGGCTAAGTGGCTGACCAATGTCTCAATAGGTCTGGCCAGACGGATCGCTACACCTGGGCCAGACTGATCTGGCTAATTTACAAGACCATGTCCACAGTTAAGCCAGACATCGCCGGCTAAAGTAGGAAGGGGGAGGTATTGTGTAGTGGGGGTGAAATCAAGCTAATTAATTAAATGACCCATTGACCACCACAGAGAGAAGGCGGGAAGATGTGACTTTGACGGTTTGCATGTCCAATGAAAATAGAGGGAGGTAACCTCGTTACAAGGTGGAAAATTTCTGACCAATGGTACTCGCCCTTTGACACATAGGAACAGGATAAGAAAGTGAGGAAAGGAAGAACTGGGGGAGGAGAACAGAACAGACAGAGAGAGAGGTTCTGAGAGTAGTCTCTGTTCGAGAGAGAAGCAGAGAGATGAGAGGAGGAGGAAGAGAACCGAATGGAAGCATTAGCACCATATAGAGTCTGCAGAGGAAGGACTGAGGAGAGATGAGAGAGAGAGAGAGAGTTGCTAATCGATGAAGAGAAAAAAAAGGAAGAAAAGAAAAAAGGCAACTATGTCCATTTGATAGAGCAGACTAGAAGAGAAAGAGAGTGCAATGCGTTAATGCAGGAAGAAAGAAGGAGAACAGATCAATGTCTGTATGGTAGTCACTGTTCAATTTGAACTGGGGTTCGACTTCATACCTGGCGGCGCCACTTTCATCAGGCCAACGCCAGTAACCTGACCAGTGCCAGCAGTCTAACCTGACCAGTGCCAGCAGTCCAACCTGACCAGTGCCAGCAGTTGTGTTGTGACTGGTGTTTGTGAAAGTGACAGTGAAAAGAAAAAAAAGAAAAGAAGAAAGGGAAAGACAGTGATTCATAAATAGTTTAAGATCACCTGGCCAGGTAAAGTGGAAGATCTATTTATACCCGGGTAGTTATGATGATTTAGACAAATGGTTTTGTGAAGTTCAAGGAAAAGGAGAATGTTTTATTTTGTTTGATTCCATGCGCATTGATGTTGCTTCCATGATTATGTGTAGTAAAGTTATAGACTTTACTAGTGGTTTGATGTGACGAATGCATGATATATGAATGAGATTGTAAGCAAGCTGTGAGTGTGTTTGGGCTGTGCGCTAGTCCTTCTCCACTGACATACCCTGAGGTTGACACTATATAATAACGGTTTTTAACGGTCAATTTTTAAGTTTCAGTTCGTGTAAGTTTGTATATCATTGTTTAGCATTTAAAACTACACCTGTGTACCAAATTTCGTCAAGAAAGGAAAAAAATTTAGAAAAAAATTGCTTTTAAAAAAGGGTGATACCATCCTAAATTTTAAAAATTTAAAAGGGTTTTTTAAACAGCCCAATTTTTTAAGTTTCTTTTCATAAAAATTGTCTATCATTGATCAGCGAAAAAAAATTTGCACCTGTAAAACCAAAATTTCATAAAAAAAGGCAAAAATTTAGAAAATAACGGATTTTAAAAAGGGTTTTTTAACCCCAAAATTTTTAAATTTCCGTTCGTGTAAGTTGTAACCCATTGTTCAGCGTGAAAAACCCGCATCTGATAGGGAGTTTCATCAGGAACGGCCCTAAATTTATAAAATAAGGTTTTTAGGTCAATTTTTAATTTTCCGGGTTTGTGTAATTGTATATCATTTTTTCCAGCGGAAAAACGCTTTTGTATACCAATTTTTCATCGGGAACGACTAAATTTATATAATAACGGTTTTTAACAGTAAATTTTAAAGGGGGTTTGGGGGGGGGGCGAAACCCTTGTATATAAATTTTTTCACATTTAAAACTAAAACCTTATCCCAAAATTTTCGTCAAAAAAGGGTTCAAATTTAAAAATTTAAGTTTTTTTTAAGGGTAAAATAAAAACGGCATAAAAAACTACGAATGACCCAGTTTTAATCCACAGTTTTCCCCTAAAGACCAAATGCCTTTTTTCGTGGCAAAATTCGAGGGTTTTTCCCTTTGCCGCCAACTCAAAAAAAGTTTTGTTTTTTTGATCTTTTTTAAAGGGGGGAAAGTTTTTGCAAAAGGGTTTTTTAACGGTCATAAATAACTGTCGTAGAAACTGTCCAATGACCCTTTACTCGGGAAAATGCCCCCTTTGGGGTTTCGATTCCCGGGTCCCAAAGGTCTAAAGGGCCCTTTTGGGAAAAAAAGCAGGGGAAAAAAGATTTTCCTTTGAAACCTTTTAAAAACGTTTTTTTAACGGTTTTTAAACTTTTTTAACTTTTTTTAAATTAACCCAAAACCCATTTTTTGGGGGTCAAAAACAGACGAAACCTGCAAAATTTTCAAAAAGATGGGGTTTTTAAAAAACAGTTTCTTTTTTAGGGTTGGGGGTTTTTAAAAAAAACTTTTTAAACGGTTTTAAAAAACGTTTTTTTTGACTCCAAATAAAGGGTTCCCTCTTTTGTAAAAGAAATAGTCCCCCCCCCTTGCAATGTCACAACAGCTCCCTGAAGAAAAGCAGAGGAAAAAAGATGTCTTTAAAAAACCGGGTTTATAACATTTTTTTTAAGGGTTTTTAAAAAACGGTTTTTTTTTTTTAGCCCTTACCCCAAACCCCCTTCCCCCCGGGTCACAAAAGACATACCGGGCCAAATTTCTTTACAATCCGCAGGCCTTTTTTTGAGTCCCCACGTACACACACACACACCCCACCACCACACACACACACACACACACACACACACCCCACACACACAAAACACACAAAACCACATACACACAAGAAAAGAATTTGCCTTTTATATTTTAGTATACACCCGGGTGTACCCCCTTCGCCCGGGTTTATCGGTACAAAATTTTTCAGGCCCCCCCTTCTCTTAAACCCACTTAAAAGCCCATAAAATAACATTTAGCTTGGGTTTGTTTTTCTTTTTTTCCCCCCATGCGAACCAATTGCCCCCACCCCTCCTCCTTTTCTACTTCCCCCAAATTTTTCTTGGGGACCCCCCCACCCTTTCTTGCCTTTTAAATCTTTTTTTTTTTTTTTTTCCCTCACGAACCCTTTTCGAATATGAAAACACATTCCAAGAGGGATGTGTGTACTTTGTGAACTCCCGGGAGGCATTCTAAATTTCCTTGTTTGGGAATTGCTCCAAAATGACAACTCTGTGGGGGCCCCCAAAACCCTAGTGGATAAGGCGCTGGACCCCAATAAAAAAGGGTCGGGTTTTCCGAACCCCGGGTTTTGGCCCTTGGGAAAATTTTTTCCACAGGGAAATTTTCCAGCAAAAAATTGCCCTTTTTTTCACCCCGTTTGTCCACCCTGACCCCCAGGTGCCCAGGCAAAAATTGAGGGGCCCAAACCAAATTTGCTTTTCCTTGTTTGGGGGCACGGAGTTAAACCAATTCAAACATGACAACTTGTGAAAAGATTCCTTTTTTCACGAGGGTATCTTGTCTATTGGGGGGCCTTTTGGTAAAAACTTTTCTGGTCTCCCTGTTTGGCGAAAAGTAAACCCAGGTTTCTCCCCTTTTTCCAAACGGGGATCGGCAACTTTGAACATTCCAGGAAAAACACGGATGGGCCCGGGTCTCCCCCAAGGATGAAAATTCTAACCCCCCTTTGGGCTCTTGATGATTGCCCCCAAAGAGCAAAAGCGGGTTTTTCAGGGAAAACTAAAAGCCATCAAAACTGGAATGGCGGGGATGGGGTCCATGATTTCCAAAGGGGAAATTTTTTGGGGAGCAGCCCCGGGGTTTCACCGGGGGGTCCACAAAAATTTTTTGCTATACAACGTTCCTGGGGAAAGTCTGGTGAAGACACATGGGGTGCCATTGATCCCCTTTTGGGCGGGTTGAAACAGGGGGCCCCAAATTTTCCCGCAACAGTTAAATGGGTGGAAGCCCAGAAACCCTAAAGGAGTTCAAAAGGGTTCTTGGGGAAAAAGGGACCCCTCATCACTTCGGGTCAACAGATCTGTACAGATTTTTCCCTCCCCCGGGGAAGTCACTACGATTTTTCTTTTGGGCCTTTTTGACATTTCCTCTTTCAGGGGGGAAAAATTAGGGCCCTTTTTTTCCGCGACCACCCTGAACTGCGGGGGGGAGCATGAAGTTTTGGGGTAGACTGCTTCAAACAAAATCCCCCGGCTATCAAAAAACGGGCCATAGTGCTGGTGGGACCAATATAGAACCCTGGAAAAAATGACTAAAGGGCACCATTACCAATGTCAAGCAAAGTTTGGCCGGGGCGGGCTGTCGGGGTTTTTCCTAAACAGGGGGGCCCTCTCATTTTTTAAAAATTTCATGCTCCGCCATTTTTTCAGAAAAGGCGTTAAATTTGTTTGCTCTGGTCCCAAATTGAGAATGACAGGGGGATCTGCCTGAAGTCCCCACAAAAACAGCTTTGGATGCCCTCCCTTTTGGCCTGTGCACTTGGTGATTTTCCTGCCGTAAAAAGTCCAGGGGCCCGTAGACAGCTTTTGTGGTCAGGGGATTTCCCATCAATTTGAGGGTTTGCACCCCCTTGGTACTTTGTACTTTGGCCCACGCTTGACGGGCAGGTTGGCGTTTTTTTCTTTTCGCCCTCCAGAGGGGCCTTGAAAAATGCTATGTACTGTCCGCCCCCCCCGGGAAAAGAGTAGCGGGGAATCCACTGGGAAACAGTGGCTAGCCCCTAAATTTTTCTTTTGGGGCATTCCTGTTCAGGAAAAGATTCAGGATGGGCTTTCCTGTCCCTCATGGGGCATAAGGGAAAATTATGTTTCTCTTTCCCGTGGGGTCCTGCCTCTGCTCAACCAGACAAAAGCTGTCGTACCTCTTTTCTGGTCAAACTGTCAGCTCTTTAACTATCATCACTGCTGCCCCCGGGGGCAGTATTCCCTAATTGGCCCCGCGGGAGCATTCTCGAGGGACAGTTTTTTCGTTTTGTGGGCTGTTGGGATCCCATACTCCTCTGAAAAGTTCCCCAAGAAGGGAAAAGGGTTTTTGCCCAATTTACAGTAAGAGCTTGGGTTGTAGATGGCATCGGTAATGCAGCCCTTTAAACAACATTTCTTTGGGCTTGGGAAGGGGGAAATCTTCAGCAAGATGGCTCTGGGAAAAGGGTTTCCCCAGGGTTCCGGGGGTTTTTGGGGTTTGGGAAGCCACCCGGGTTACCGAAATCACGCGCCGTCAGGTCTCTGAGAGATGGAGGCTTCCTCCCGGGGGGTTGTAAAGGCGGGCATCTTCCAAATTTCGGGGTTTTGTAAGTTGTTTATCATTGGGTTTAGCATTTAAAAACTACAAACCCGTATACCAAATTTTTATCAAGAAAAAGGGCTAAATTTAAAAAATAACGGGGTCTTAACGGTTTTTTAAAAGCTCAATTTTTAATTTTTTGTTCGTGTAAATTGTTATCATTTTTCAGCTGTAAAACTGCATCCGTATACCGAATTTTAACAGGAACGGTTTTAAAAATTTTTTATAATAACGGTCTTTTAAAAAGTCAATTTTTAAGTTTCCCGGTTTTGGGGTAAGTTTTTATCATTACTCAAACATTTTAAAAATTCATTGTATAAACCCAAATTTTATCAAGAAAGGGCTAAAAAAAAGAAAAAAAAACGATCTTAACCCGGGGTTTTTTTAAAGCTCCCTTTTTTTAAGGGTTTTTGTTCGTGTAAATTTTTATATCATTGTTCACGTGTAAAAACTGCACGTATACCGAAAATTTTATCGGGAAAGGTCTAAATTAAATAATAACGGGTTTTTTAAAGGTCAATTTTTTTAAATTTCGGGTTTGTTAAAATTTTTAATTTATTTTTTCAGCGTGTAAAAGTGCATCTGTTTACCGAATTTTCAAAATTTGGGCTAAATTTATATAATAAAAGGGTTTTTTTGGTCAAATTTTTAGTTTCGGTTTGTGTAATTTTTTATATCATTTTTTCAGCATTTAAAAATTCACCTTTATTTCCAAATTTCTTTAAGAAAGGGCTAAAATTTTGAAGAAAAAAAAAAGCTTTTTAAGGGGATAAATTTTATAACGGTCAAAAAACTATCGAATGACCCAGTTTATCCACAGTAGTTCCCTCCCAGACTCATGCCAATTTGGTTTCGATCCCCACGACTCAAAATTTTTCCCCCAAAATCAAAAAGATTGTATTTTTTTATCGTTTTTAGGGGGGGACCTTGGTTTTTTTAACGGTTTTTAACGTCATAAATAACTTCGTAAAACGTCCCAAAGACCCAAGTTTTCTCGGGGGATGTCCCCTAGTTCGATGTACCGTGGGAATTTCACAACGGCCATTTGTTTAAATGCAAGGGAAAAAATGTCTTTGTAACCGTTTTTAACAGTTTGGAACGGTTTTTAAAACGGGGTTTTTTTTTTTTACCAAATTTGTCCAAAAACCCTTGTCACGACCGACCCCTGGGGGTCTGGCCCCACAGGATCGGTCCCAGGTTTGGGGGTGAAGGGGGTGACTGACCCCCACCCCGCTCCCCAAGAGACCCCACAATAAAATTAGAAATTTCAACCCCCATTTTTAAAAACCAGCAAAAAAACATTCCAAAACACGGGACCCTTTCACGATCACAATAAAGCACTCCAAAGCACACAACCCTTCACAATCCGATCAATCACCTCCAAAGCAAAACAACATGCCCCAACACGATCAAAACCCCCCCAACGCCCACAACATGGGACAATCGGGAATCAAGCACTCCCCCCACCCACAAACTGCCCATTAAAAAAATAAATAAATTTACCAAAACCACGTACACAATCACAAATTTCCGCATTCCACACATATGACCCTGTACACAATTTAAAAAGAAATATTTCCCGTAGTGACCCTTTCTCACCCCCACGGGGTGCTCCACAATTTTTCCCCGCCCCGTCAAGTCCGGGGAGGGGGCACCCCGCGCACTAGGGCTCCGTGCCGGGGTTTTTTCTCGCAGGGGGTTTGCCCCCAAAACCGACACCCTCGACCCCAAGCGGGCAGTGAAGAGCGTGGGCCCCCCGGGGGGGGGGGGGGGCGTAGTTTACTGAGGGCCTGGGGCGGGGGGCCCCCCGCCCCGGCCCTCAAGACGGGGGCGGCTCTACCAGCCCCCGGTCCCGCCAAGGCGTGGCCTCGACCACGCGTGGCAACCATCCCGTCCCCTGGGCCAGCCAGAACGTGGCCTCCCCAGTTTCTGGCCCATCCAGTTTTTGTGCCTTTCCCGTTTAAGCCCCCCGGGGGGGGGGGGGAGGACGTAGCTGGGGGGAAAGCCCAGAGGAGGAAAAAAAAGAAAGGAGGAAAGGGAAAAGGGGACTGGAACCCCCCGCCGTCAGTACCGTCCAAACCTTGCTGTCAAGTCTTAACCCCCACTCGCATGAGGGGGGAGGGGGAATGAATTTGAACGCACACATTGAATCAAGTCCCTTTTCACACGAAACCCGGTAAAAACTGCATTAAAAAACAACGGTTTAAAAAAACAAATTTGAATTACTTTACCCTTCTCTCACTCACACGTTTTAAAATTTTTTCCCCCTTAGGAAATAAACCCCAAAACAGGGCCACGCTTAATAACGTCACCACATTTTTCAAACAACAATTTTAATGGGATAATGTCACATTTTTAAAACACATTTCAAAATAAAAAAAACCCAAACCAACCCTCCGAACGACAAATCCCTGCGTAAAGCACGCCCGGAACATAAAACCGTTTTTCCTTTCACACACAAACAAAAAGGTGGCCGAAGGATTAAAGTCCGGCCGAAAAGGGACAGGGGCGGGGGAA
The DNA here is from genome assembly GCA_018398815.1 of Conus ventricosus. NCBI lineage: Eukaryota > Metazoa > Mollusca > Gastropoda > Neogastropoda > Conidae > Conus > Conus ventricosus. The sequence continues at coordinate 18,798 of JAFLJL010018646.1, read as the reverse complement.
ACCCCGCGAGAAACCCAAACAAGTTTTAAAACCCCGAATCACCAGGGTTTTCTCCCTTCCCCCCCCCCGACCCCGCATCAACCCGATACTTTAAAAAGGGGAAAATTTTGGAAGTAATTTAAATGGCCAGGTTTAAAAAATTTTAAATTTAAACCCGAGAAAAGGTCTCACACAAATTTCTCTTACAATTTTGAAAACAAAAGAAAATTGCGCAAAAAAAAAAGACTAAGCCGGCTAACAACAACAAATCAAAACAAACAGACCACGAAACTGATGCTTACCAGCTACCCGTGGGTGACCCCGAAGAGGCGGGTCAAGGACTCTCTCTACCCTCTGTCCAGTCGAGAGGACAGAGGCGAAGATGCGGAACCAGAAGAAGTGATGTCCCTCTCCTACAGGCCGACTGCAGGAATTGAAAGTACTGACTGTACTCTCGATGATAAAGGTAAAGAACCGAGACTGGGGCAGCGCTCCCAGAGACATCTTCCGCTCGAGTGAAGAGCTAACCTCCCTCAGCAATGGCAGCCAACATGCCATGCTGCGTCACAGAGTGAGCATACTTCAAACTAAAAGAAACGAAGCACGTGCGACAGGTAAAAAGACAGGCGAGAGGCCGACAGACAGAAAGTTCGAGAGAAAGGTACCGGCCACCCGTGAACTTGCAGGATGAATAGCACGGGCGGTGGAATTAGAGAGAGAGAGAGAGAAAGCAAACCGAAGTTGAGCTGAACTATACCAAGGTGCAACCGCACCACAAGCCACACTAAGGGACGGGTACACGACAACAGCAACGACAATAAACAAATAAGTAATTCCGCCACCCTAGGTGGGTCGAACGTCGTAGGCCTCGTGACAAACTCGTGACAAACCCCCTTCTAAAAGCATCTGTTTCTCTGAGATACAGTGCTCCTTTGAACCTTGTCGCATGTGCAACTTCACAACAATGGGACCGAACCCAACTCTCTGTGATCGACAGAGTACGATGAATCCAATACAAACATTCCATGATAGAATCACACAGGGAAATACATAATACTACATTTATCAAACAACTAAGCAAACCTTCCAACCATGAAAGTAACAATCCGAACCATTGGTGATTCACTACCGTTAACATCACTGAAGTGAAAACTGTCACTACACCTGATACAGAGACAAAAGGGGATATAACCCTGGTTGAGGGGAGTGTCCCTCTGACTGACTTTCCAACGTGCTGACTACGGAGCTCGGCTAAGATAGTCAGCATCCGTATTACAGGAACCCTTGATATGACGGAAAGTGAACGCATGACTCTGCAGTTCCACTGCCTAACTCATGAGTCGACGACTGACTGGCCGGATCCGGTCCAAGCACTGGAGAGGATGATGATCGCTCTCCAGTACAAACTTCCGGCCGTACTTCTTCTTGGGCACGCCAGTGCGCGTCCAAATCTGCCTGAGAGATTCAGCAACAGTAGGGGCATCGATAGTCCCAAGCGGACAGCCTCTGGGTATCGACTCGCAGATTCTACCACTACCGAAGTGTAGCGGTGACCGCGATCGGATGGAGGATTAATGGGTCCCACCAGGTCAACCCCAACCTTGCTGAATGCCTCCCCAACCAGTGGCACTGACCCTAGGGGAACACGCTTCAAGCGACCCTTAGGCGTTGTCCGCTGGCAGACATCGCAACTGCGGCAGTACTGCCTAACCTGTGAGTTCATCCCTGGCCAAAAGAAGTCTTGTCTTAGTCGCTCGAGAGTCCGCTTGGAGCCCATATGACCTGCCATGGGGGAATCGTGGGCCTGCCGGAGAACAGATTCTCTTAAGCTTTGGGGAACCACGAGCTGCTTGGCCACACGATCTGCCTGAGTGAAACCCTAAAGAGGATCCCCTTGTGGAGCTTGAAGCTCACCTTGGCGTGTCGGGCAGACTGAGCAGGGACGACCTACCAGTTGTCGCAGGCGTTGGACATCCAAGTCCCTGGCCTGAAGACGAGCGATGGAAGCAGGGTCGGCCCTTGCCAGAACCTCGTCAGAGATCGGCTGAAGAACGGACGCAATTCCTGTTCCTGCTTCTTAGCTTTGGTGCGTGTGGTGACTCCCACACACGCCTGTACGGGCAAATCCGTAGACACGGACTGACTGCGTCCGTCAGCAAAGGTGACAGTATTCCCTATGATAAGGGAATACAGAGGTCGCTCCACCGCGATGGCCCATACTTCGCCACAGAAGTAGGGGGTGGAGATAGGAATAAGTACAGAAGGACGGGTGGAGTAAACCAGCCTCCAACCCGCACACATCATAACTACGCCCCGCCGGGCCTCAGGGAAACCAAATTCTTATCTACAAAGATCGTGGATGCTCCCGAATCCCTGATGGTGTCGACCAAGGAGGAACCAACAACAGAGAGAAACACTGGCACTCTAAAATCACCAGAAGCTGGGATGGAACCCACGTTAGCCGGGGCGCGAGGACGTGGAAAAGGACCAGCCCCACGACTACCACGGCTTTAGGACAATCTTTCTTAATGTGGCCGGGACGACCACAAAGAAAACACAGTCGGGCGCTGAAATCCCGATGAACTGCCTCCTTGTTCACCCCGCAGCATTTTGTCGGCGCCTTATGGCTACTAAATCCTGTGGAGGGCTTCCCCCGTATCTGGGCGATGCCCATAAGCCCTGCGAGCTTCAGCAAAAAACCTCAGCTGGTGTGAATCGCAGCAGCGAAATCCTGGGGTGCTGTCTCCCCTTTATCCGGATCCTCAACCCCTGGGACACAGTTTTGGGGTGAGCTGTTAAATGAGGATCAATCCTCCAGCTCCAACTTAGCTAACTGACGCCAGTACCTAGCGTCTTGCGCAGCCTATCACCAAACTGCACAAAGGTCTCATCATTATTCTTCTTCATGACCTAAATTTCCCTCCTGTAGGTCTCGGGGGTAAGGGGGAAACGCTTACGCAGACCCAAACTGGCATTCTGCATAAGACCGCCTTCATTTAGAGTGAGCACACACTCCCTTGCAGCACCAGATAATCCGAAAAAAGGTGCATACCTTTGTTCCTCAGACAATTGATAAACAAGCAACTTTGTCAAAATGCTCTAGGAACATATCATGTCCTCACTGGGTCTGAACTCTGGAACTTTAGCTTTGGGCCTCTAACTCATCACCTCCGGGGTGATTAACCCCCTGGTTTACAGAAGCGGGAGGCCGCGAAAGAAACTGTTCCATCTCTTCCCTGCGTAGAGCCTCCTGGTGGCACCCTCCCCCTCTAACCTGATCCAACTTTTCCCCGACGGGGGGCAGCCTCCTCCCTACGCTGAGCCTCCTGTCTAGCAGCCTCCCCCCTACGCTGAGCCTCCTTTTTAGCAGCCTCCTCCCTACGAAGAATACCTCTTCCTTATGCATAATCTCCTGTCTGTCAGTCTCCCCCTTTTAACGCAGAGCTCCTGCCTAGCAGCCTCCTCTCTACCTGATCCAACTCTTCCCGACGGAGCCTTGCCTCTTCCCTACGTTCTTCCCTACGCAGGGCTTCCTGCCTAGCAGCCTCTTCACAAAGCTGCCGCTCCAGAAACTAAGGACAGAGGTGATATCCTGAGCGGGGTTCACCACTCCCGACCCGGAGATGATCCGTCTGACCCTCCCTTGGGTCCGACTTTCCTATAAGGAAAGTCTTCGGGGCATGCCCCTTACGAGGGGAAGCCTGGAGAGGAGAAGGTTCGGTCTCTGCGACTCAACAGAAGCCCACAGTTGTTTCGCTATCTCTGGCGCCTCCGAGCGGAAGTGCCATCGGGGTCTCAACGGGAAGACCCCCCAGCGAAGAGGAAAGTAAAAGTACCCACTGGACTCCCTGCTACAGCACTGGAATAAGTAGAAGTTACCGTAGTCGAAGTACTGGTACTAATAGTAGGGACTACAGTAACATTTTTGAATACCCTTCTTCTTCGACGCACGCGTCGCCATAACCACCAGCGCCGGACGTCGCCAGACAATATCCTACAGTTTCCAAATACAGGGGAAAGACAATTCCACTAGCAAAAAAAAGCAAATATTTAGGGCGTGTGAAATATGTGTGTATGTGTGTGTGTGCTTGTGTGCGGAAAAAGGTTCCGGCTGCTCCCACCTGGCAACACCGCGCTCTACAGCACGAGCAACAGTGCGGTGGGGCTCCCCCGAAAAAAAAACAAACAAAAACAAGCCGGCTGCCCCCACTCTGGCAACACCGCGCTCTACAGCTCGAGCAACAGTGTGTGGGCTGCCGGAAAAAAAAAACCAAAAAAAAAACCTGAAGACGGAATCCGGAGAGAGGAAAAAAGAGACACTAACGTCCCCATACAACCCCCTGTACTCAACAACCCGGTAGAGAAAAAAAACAAGAACTGGCTAAATACAAAACAGGAATGGCAGACTGAGCGGGAACAGAAGGGCAAGACTTACGGCCCGCATCTGCGTGAGGTACCCGGCGGAAAGAGGTCTGGACGCGGTCGACTCCCCCTCGTCTCGACTCGATCCCCGATCAAAACCAGAAGTTCCTTCAGGCCACCAAAAGACTCCCTTCACGCTAGAGTCAAACCCCGCCAACCACCCACGAACAAACACGACAAACTGACTAAACATATACAAAACAGAAAAAAACTAAACAGGTACTCTGCGAAAAAGAGAGGAGACAGCCAGACCCTTCACATCCCGACGAGCCCCCACAATTGTCACGACCGACCCCTGGAGGTCTGCCCTGACAGGATCGGTCTAGGTGGGGGTGAAGGGAGTGACGACCTCACACGCTCCGCAAGAGAAACCCCACCCAAAAAAGATTACGATACAACACCCCATTTTTTCACACCACAAAATAACATTCCAACACACGCACCATGCACATCCAATAAAGCACTCCAAACGCACACAACATGCACAATCACATCAAACACTCCAACGCACACAACATGCACAACACGATCAAGCACTCCAACGCACACAACATGCACAATCGCAATCAAGCACTCCCACACCCACAACATGCACGATTATAAATAAATATTTCACCATTTCGACGTACACAATCACAATTACAGCATTCCAGCACATATGACATTACACAATTATAAAGAAATTTTTTCCAGTAGTGACCCTTTCTCACACCACGGGGTGCGTCCACATCCCTGCCCCTGTCAATCCCCCAGGAGCACCCTGTCGCACTAGGGGCTCCGTGCCGGGGTTTGGGTTTTCGCAGGAGTCGCCCAAAGCCGACACACTCGACTCCCAAGCGGGCAGTGAAGAGCGTGTCCCGGGGGGGGGGGGGGGGGGAACGTAGCTTTACTGGAGGTCCTGGACGGGATCCAGGCCGGCCAGTCAAGACGGCGGGCGTCTCTACCACCCACGGTCCCGACCAAGGCGTGGCCTCGACCAGCGCGTGGGACCATCCCGTCCTGGTCTCAGCCAGAACGTGCCTCGACCAGTACGTGGCACCATCCAGTCGTGCTCCGGTGAAGCCCCGGGAGGGGGGGGAGGACGTAGCTGGAGAGAGTCGAGAGGAGGAAAAGAAAAGGAAGGGGGAAGGAAGAAGGGTACGGAACCCCGCCGTCAGTACCGTCTGACCATTGCTGTCAAGTCTTTAACAGCCACTCGCATGATGGGGGAGGGAAGTGTATTGAACGCACACAGTAAACCCATTGAATCAAGTCTTCTCACACGATGCAGGTAAAAGACTGCATTAAATCAACAGGTTTTTAAAACAAATATGATTATCTTTACCCTTCTCTCACTCACGTTTAACATTTTTCCCTTCTTAGGAAATAAACCAACACAGCGACCATCGCTTAATAACTGTCACCACATTTGCAAACAACAATTCAATGGCATAACTGTCACATTTTATAAACACATTTCAAAATAACACAAATCTCCAACCACGCATCCGAACGACAAATCATGCGTACGCACGCTCGTGAACATAAAACTCGTTCTCCTTGCACACACAAACAGACGGTGGCCGAAGGATAAAAGTCCGGCGAATGTGACAGGGGCGGACGAGCGAGACCAAGCAAGTTCAAACCCTGAATCACCAGGTTCTCTCCCTTCCCACCGACTACCGCATCACCAGATACATAAACAGGAGAAAGAATTTTGGAAATAATTTAGAATGGCCAGGTTAAAGATTGAATTAACCAGAGAAAAGGTCTCACACAATATTTCTCTTACAATTTCGAAACAAAAGAAAATTGCGCAAAAAAAAAAGACTAAGCCGGCTAACAACAACAAATCAAAACAAACAGACCACGAAACTGATGCTTACCAGCTACCCGTGGGTGACCCCGAAGAGGCGGGTCAGAGGACTCTCTCTACCCTCTGTCCAGTCGAGAGGACAGAGGCGAAGATGCGGAACCAGAAGAAGTGATGTCCCTCTCCTACAGGCGACTGCAGGAATTGAAAGTACTGACTGTACTCTCGATGATACGGTAAAGAACCGAGACTGGAGCAGGCGCTCCCAGAGACATCTTCCGCTCGAGTGAAGAGCTAACCTCCCTCAGCAATGGCAGCCAACATGCCATGCTGCGTCACAGAGTGAGCATACTTCAAACTAAAAGAAACGAAGCACGTGCGACAGGTAAAAAGACAGGCGAGAGGCCGACAGACAGAAAGTTCGAGAGAAAGGTACCGGCCACCCGTGAACTTGCAGGATGAATAGCACGGGCGGTGGGAATTAGAGAGAGAGAGAGAGAAAGCAAACCGAAGTTGAGCTGAACTATACCAAGGTGCAACCGCACCACAAGCCACACTAAGGACGGGTACACGACAACAGCAACGACAATAAACAAATAAGTAATTCCGCCACCCTAGGTGGGTCGAACGTCGTAGCCTCGTGACAAACTCGTGACAACCATCCTTGGGTCACAACAGACGTACCTGCTAAATTTCAAGAAGATCGGGTTCTAAAACAGTTTCTTTTATAGGTTTGGTGTTTTTTAACGGTTTTTAACTGTTATAAATAACGTTTTTTAACTGCCAAATAACGGTTCTAATTTTAGAGAAGTAGTCCTGTACCTGTGCAATGTCACAACGGCCATTTGATGAAAAGCAGAGGAAAAAGATGTCTTTGAAACCGTTATAACAGTTTTAACGGTTTTTAACGGTTTTATTTTTTTAGAGATTAGCCCCAAACAATCCTCGGGTCACAACAGACGTACCTGCCAAATTTCATTACAATCGGTTGAGCCGTTTTTGAGTCTATAGCGTACACAGACACACACACACACACACACACACACACACACACACACACACACAGAATTTGCCATTTATGTATTATATATATATATATATATATATATATATATATATATATATATATATATATATATATATATATATATTTATATATATATATATATGTCTGTAGATATGCATCTATATGTACATGTGTTGATATATACATACATACAGATGTACGTAAGACGAATCTAGATAGGTATACTGATGTATATCTGTGTCTGTCTGGCTTAATCCATCGATCGATCGTTCACTAACAAATCAGGAGTGAGGAGAAACAAGAACATGCCCATAACTCGAAAGGAATGGTGCATGCGACACTGATTCGCCTATACATTACTACATGTATACGTCATCAGTGCATAGATAGAGAAACAGACAGACAGAGAGATGGACAGACGGACGGATGGATGGTGTCAATTTCTCAATTATTTCTTTTCTTCAACAGTTCAAGACAAGGGAATGTTTCCTTTGGGTTTGTTGTGTGTGCTCTGTGCTCTAATATCAGCTGGGAGTTTCAGTGTCGTAAGCAGCGTTCCATTGGAGTTATGAGTGTGTATTTTTTTTCATTATGAGAGCAAGATTTAACCCTGTTTGTTGGTTCTTTATAGTTAACTCCTTCCTGCCTGGTTTGATTTTTACTTTCAAAAATTGTAACGTGACGCGCGTGACTAAACTGTCTGCAGCAAAAATCCCCTTGCAAATCTTGGAGTAGATGATTTCTCATAGCATCGAAAATGGCCACTCCTCTCGCGTTGAGAATTGTTTTGACAGCGCTATGGTTTCTAATCTCTGATTACGGTTCCCAAGTTTGAGTAAGTATTTTATGTTTCTTATGTTTGGTGAATCGGGAAATAGAACCAATGGTCTGTTTCATTTCGGTGTCGGTGGTCTGCGCTCTAGAACACGGATATCACTGGTTTCCCGCTAGTTCTGTGTTGGTGAATGACACAGCAAAACACAGATATCATGGTCTCTGTTCTCTTTGCTTTTATGAACAAATTTCACGGGGACAATGCTACAGTCGTTCTACAGAGACAAAGCTTCTCTTTATGCACGTTATTGGCCCTGGAACTCTTTACGCTTGGGGAGAGAGAAGGGGTGGGGCTGGGTTCCATCCAGATCATTACTTCTATGTGACCTTCTACTGTCAATTGTTTTGTTTTGCATTTTTTCTTGTCCTATTCTAGCCTGGACTTCCTGAATGGTTTGGGGTGTCTCAGATCCAATTCGCTATTTGACAGAACTTTTTTGGACATCTGTTCTAAGTTGAAAAGAAACTATAAACCCTTATAAATTTTACTTTTTGTTCCTCCTTGGCAGATCTTGATAAAAATCAGGTTACACTCGCATATATTTTACACTGTACACGCGAGCGTGATTCTTCTTTCATGTGGAAAGGTTTGAGTGTATCATAATCAATGTGTTTCCATAAATCAAGTCTTATGCGACACTGGCTCACGGTCTCTGGAGGGTTTTTTCCCATTCAAAATGCGTATAAGCAAAGGAAAAAAGAATATTAAGCTGCCAAAATTGCTTATCCCTCCCGAGGAAGAACCAATAGCTAGAAACATGTTTCGCTTTGCATTCTATTCGTTACTTTTGATTTGCCAGTCAATCATTTAATTTTTGGTTGTTTTCTTCAATTTTCCCCCCTGCAGTCACCCCGCTTTGACACCATTCAGAAGGTCTGCTCTGCACTTGCCGTCATGAACTCTATCCATAAAGCCCACTTCCATGTTCAGGATGTCACAGCTTTTGGGCACACAACGTCTGTAAAAAGTCGTTTGTCAGTGAATGACTGTATGTAGTACGGAGATCAATGTTTTCAGATATTTGGGTTTGTTGGGTGACGAGTGTGTGTATGTGAGCGTATGCTCGTGCTTGCCTGTGGTGCCTGCATGCGCTTATGCGTGTGTGTGTGTGCGTTTTGTTGGAATGCGCGCGCGCGGGGTGGTATCTGTAATATAAATATATATATATATATATATATTTTAATATATATATATATATATAATATATATATATATTATATATATATATATATAATATTTATATATAATATAAAATAACTATATATTATAAAATATACCTTTTCCAATCCACAAATCTACATGAAAAACTCATAGAGCAGACTGAAATATTTGTGCGCAACATGAGGTTGAAAGCGTTTTTCTTTTTGAACCCAGATGCCAAAAGGGAACATAAAAAACTTATGGTTTTAAGTCATGGATCGCCCCCTTTAAAATAGAGGAAATGAAACCCTTTTGAAGAAAGCATGAAAAAACTAACAGCTAATATTGATTTCAGAAAACCACATAATAATTTCCAACAACATTGAATAATAACATAAAACAAACCCCAGAATGACAAAAAAAATATTCATAAAGGCGGACAAGACAAACAATTTCTAAAAAATGGAAACTAAGGGTATCTCAACTCCTCAACAAAAATTTCAGAAAAATTAAAAAAAAGCTGATAAGACCACATATGACAACATCTGCAAAAAAGAAAAAAAACTTGTGCACCAGATGGATTTAGGTGAAGGATAGAAGCAACAGCAATAAAAGAAGCCTTTTAAACCCTTAAAGACCACAAACCTAACTTCCAACAAACCCCACTTGTAGACTGATAAACCCATCAAAATCTGAATTTGGCAAAATTAGTAAAAGATCCTGGAAAAAAAGCAATAGAGGACATAAAAAAAACACTGAATACAATCTCTGGAAAAATAGTTACGAAGTTATCCAATGGTTAAAGAATTGAAAAAAACAGAAAATACAGTGTTCATTACTTTTGACATATGGCCCTTTTACCCTTCCATTGATGAGGAATTACTTACTAAAATATAAGATTCGCCAACAAATATACAAAAATAACAGATTCTGAGATGGAAATCATTCTCCCCCACCAAGAAAACCCTTCTCCATAGCAATAGTGAAACTTGGATTAAAAAAAAACAGCAGAAATTCCACATTCGATGTCACGATGGGATCTTCTGATGGAGCTGAAACTTGTGAATTAGTTGGACTTTTCATGTTGTCTCATAAAACAGAAAATACTTGGTAAACAGGTTGGCTTTTACAGAGATGACGGTCTTGCCACGTTAAACAATAAACCAAAACCATTGGAAAACAAGAAAAAAGAAACTTTGTAAAATTTCCAAAGCCATAACCTAAAATCACAGTAGAAGCCATCACAAAAATATAAACTATTTAGACATAACATTGGACCTTAAGGATCACACATACAAACCATATAAAAAACCTAATGACCACACCCCTCTACGTAGACATCATAGTAACCATCCACCCGCCATCTTAAAAACCATACCTAATGGTATAAACAAAGATTATCTAAACTGTCATGCAATGAGAAAGAATTTAACAGTGCAGCAGCTGAATACCAAGAGGCGCTGAAAAAAAGTGGCTACAACTACAAATTACAATATAATCCAGATAACAACATAACAGCAACAGGAAAAACAGGAAAAGAAAAATTTTATGGTATAACCCTCCATATGAGGAAGAACAAAACAAACGTAAAGGAAAAGAATTCCTCAGAATCCTTAAAAACATCATTCCCAAAAGAACATGTTACTATCTAAAATATTCAACAAAAATTTTAACAAATGTTGCTCCCCAAGGGGTTGAGCACTCAAAAAATCATTTTGGGTATTTTAATCATATTGATCTATATATATATATATATATATGAAGAAAAAAAAACACTCGAAAGTGCTGGGGAGGGACCCAGAGAAGCACCGTCTTCACCTGCCTTTAGAGCAGTCCTGTACCACCCTTGGAGGCTGTGCTGTGTTGACGATGGGTACAGGCAAAGCGCAGGACACTCCATTAAGATATTAAGGGACATAAAATGCTTTCTTTTCTCTCTCTCTCTCTCTTCGTCGTGTAGAAAGTCGCTGTTAGTTAATGGGTGGTAGGGGGTACAGATAATGTTTACTGATATTTGCGTGATGGTTAAAAGAACGTGCGTGTGTGCGTGTATGCCATGAGCGTGCACATGTGTGTGTGTGTGTGTGGTGTGTGTGTGTGTGTGTGTGTGTGTGTGTGTGTGTTGTGTGTGTGTGTGGGGGTGTGTGTGTGTGCGTGCGTGCGTGCGGGGCGTGCATGTGTGCTGCGTGCGTGCGTGTGGTGTGTGTGGGGTGTGTGTGTGTGTGTGTGTGTGTGTGTGTGTTTTGTGTGTGTGTGTGTGTGTGTGTACATTAACACACATATGGACATTCACAGCACACACAAACAAACACAAAAGAATGAAAAGGACAAAATGTTAGGGAGCATTCAAGGTCTGACCAGCGCATTGGGCTAATGTGTGGGGTGTGTGTGTGTGTGTGTGTGGTGTGTGTGGTGTGTGGGTGTGTTGTGTGTGTGTGTGTGTGTGTGTGTGTGTGTGTGTGTGTGTGTGCGTGCGTGTGTGCGTGCGGGCGTGCGTGCGTGCCTCTGTGTGTGTGTGTGTGTGTGTTGTGTGGGGGTGTGTGTGGTGTGTGTTGTGTGTGTGTGTGTGTGTGTGTGTGTGTGTGTGTGTGTGCGTGTGTGTGTGTTTGTATGTTCATGCGTCTCTGCGTTCATGCTTGTGTGCATGTATTCACGTGTGCACAGGTGTGTGTGTGTGTGTGTGTGTGTGTGTGTGTGTGTGTGTGTGTGTGGTGAGTGTGAGTGTGTGTGTGTGTGTGTGTGTGTGTGTGTGTGTGTGTGTGTGTGTGTGTGTGTGTGTGTACGCGGGTATGTGCGTGCGTGCGTGCATGTATGCGTGCGTGCGTATCTATCTGTCTGTATGTCTGTGTGTTGATCTGTCTGTCTAACTCTCTGTCTATGTGTTTACCTCACAGGCCAGATCATATGCTGCTTATGGTCGGGGGTCAGGGTCAATGTATCTGCGTGACGTGAAGTGCCAGGGGAAGGAAACAAACCTTGGACACTGCACTCATCGAGGATATGGAAGGCACGATTGTTTTTTATCTGCACCAGTGGGAGTGGATTGTGACCCTGAAGGTAAATGATCCTGGTCTGTCTTTCTGACGTTTCCAGTGGGGGTAAAATTTTGGCGGCCTGTCTCAGTCAGATAGCCAAGTTTGTGTTTGTTTGTTTTCAAATAAAGGTCACTTGTAATCTGTGTATATGTGCTTGGGGGTGTATGTGTGTGTGTGTGTCCGTGCATGCTTGCGTACGTGCGTGCGACAGCAGGTGTCTGCGTGCGTGCGTGTGTGCGTGCTGTATATGCGTGTGTGTAAAACGATTTTAGTGCGTATGTATGTTTTCTTCTATACTGGTATGAATCATTAATGTTTGGTTATAATCAGATCTATATTTTGTAATGTTTGTTAATATCCGTACTTCCTGTAGGGACAAGGGTAAGACGAGAGCAGCATCTTCTTGTGCATTTGTTACACTTAGGAATAAAGATTATCAATCTGTCAGTCTATAACAAAATTACCTATGAGCCCAAATGTATTACTGTGCCCGCTCGTGTGTGCTGACTTTGATGAGCCTGGCCCTGTTTGTCCTTACAGACCTTCAGGTACGTTTAGTGGACGGGCCCGATGAGAGGGAGGGTCGTCTGGAAGTCCGCCGGAATGGCAGTGACTGGGGCACCGTGTGTGATGATGGTTTTGGCAGAAATGAAGCCACAGTGGTGTGTCGTCAGCTCAACTTTGGTGCAAGGGGAACTGTAAGCCCTCTTTTTTCCTGTTTGATAACACCAGCGACTTATAAATTTCATTACTTGATCTGAGTTTAACATTCATTCATTTTTATTTTATGGAACTGTTGTAGAAAATACATGACTAAGAACGTAACATCGAATATCTATCTGTCTTGAAATGTCTGATGTCTATATGTACAAACACACACACACACACACACACACACACACACACACACACACACACACACACACACACACACACACACACACACACACACACACACACACACACACATTTTCATCTCATACATTTTCTAATTCAAAAGGGTTCCAGTGTAACATTTACTTGGGTTCCATCACATTGTAGTATTTATGGAAATGAATGAGCAGACAGAGTAGCTAGAGGAGGTGCAGGACAAAGAATTCGTTGTGAAAACGTTCATATTCCTTTGTCTGTAAAGGAATGCTATGTTGGCATCCGTTAGTCTCGGGAGACGATGGATTTGCGCCCTTTTCAAATGTTTCCGTTGGTCATACAGCATCTGCTGTGGCTGTATAGACCCACACGGGAGTGGCAGTCTCTGCTGCATTTGATGCACTTGAAGGCCGAGTCAGCTGCTGGCAGCAGCTGCTTGTTCTTTCTCTGTGCACGCTTTGCGTCGGCAAGCTTCCGGAGCTTCTCTTCGCCAGCTTCCAGCCCAGTGTTCACAGTGTGTCTCCAGCTGGATCTGTCCTGAGCGAGCTCTTCCAGGTGTTGGTGTCGATGTCGAGAGCCTTCAGGTCGCGCTTGCAAACATCCTTGAAGCGGAGTTGTGGTCTTCCAGTTGTTCTCTTGCCAGAGGCAAGCTCTGCGTACAGAATGTCTTTGGGGATCCTGCCGTCGTCCATTCGACGCACATGACCAAGCCACCTGAGGCGACGCTGACGGAGAAGAGTGGTCATGCTGGGAATCTTTGCACGCTCAAGCACATCGTTGTTTGTCACGCGATCACTCCATGTGATCCCAAGTATGCGCCGGAGACAGCGCATGTGGAAGGCACTCAGCCTCTTCTCTTGTGAGGCATACAGGGTCCAGGATTCGCTGGCGTACAGGAGAGTGCTTAGCACACAGGCTCGATACACAGCAATCTTGGTGTTCAATGATAACATGCTGTTGTTCCACACTCTCTGAGATAGTCTGGCCAGGGTGGTAGAGGCCTTGCCAATCCTTCTGTTGATCTCTGTATCCAGAGAGAGGTTGTCGGTGATGGTGGAACCGAGGTACGTGAACTGGCTAACGGCCTCTAATTCATGGTTGTTGATGGTGATGCGGGGTTGTACAGCATCCTGAGCCATCACATTCGTCTTCTTCAGGCTTATTGTCAGGCCAAACTCATCACAAGCCTTTGCAAAGCAGTCCATCAGACTCTGTAACTCTGCTTCGGTGTGGGTGGCCAGAGCAGCGTCATCTGCAAACAGCATGTCTCTGATGGTCACTACCCGTACTTTGCTCTTTGCCTTCAGCCGAGCCAGGTTGAACAGTCGGCCATCTGATCGGGTGTGAAGGTAGACACCCTCAGTTGATGTCCAAAGGCGTGCTTCAGCAGGACAGCGAAGAAGATGCCAAAGAGGGTGGGAGCGAGGACACAGCCCTGTTTGACTCCACTGCGTATGTTGAAGGCATCTGATGTCGAGCCGTCGTACTGCACTGTGCCTTTCATGTCGTCGTGGAAAGACTGGATCACACTCAAAAGTCTTGGTGGGCAGCCTATCTTCGCTAGGACGTTAAAGCGTCCATCTCTGCTGACAAGATCAAATGCCTTGGTCAGGTCGATGAAGGCCAGAAAGAGGGGCTTGTGCTGCTCTCTACATTTCTCTTGCAGCTGTCTGATGGAGAAGACCATGTCGATGGTTGATCTCTCCGAGCGGAACCCGCACTGCGACTCTGGGTACACTCTGTCAGCGAGCTTCTGCAGCCTGTTCAGGACGACTCTTGCAAATACTTTGCCTACAATGCTCAGGAGAGATATTCCTCTGTAGTTATTGCAGTCACTTTTGTCTCCTTTGTTCTTGTATAATGTGACAATATTGGCATCTTCATGTCTTGAGGTACTGCTCCTTCCTCCCAGCACTGACAAAGGAGGTTGTGCAGATGTTCAAGCAGTGCACTGCCGCCACACTTGATGACTTCTGGTGGTATGCCATCCTTCCCTGGTGCTTTTCCTGAGGACAGGCTCATGATTGCTTTCTCTAGTTCTGCCAGAGTGGGTTTCTCATCCAGTTCCGCCATGAGGGGGAGGCTTTCGATCGCATCAAGGGCCTCGTCGGTGACGTGGTTCTGTCTGGAGTACAATTCGGAATAATGTTCCACCCATCGCTCCATCTGCTTGTCCTTGTCCTGGATGGTTTCGCCCGTGGCAGACTTCAGTGGAGCTGTAGTCTTCTTGGTGGGGCCCATTGCTTTTTTGATGCCGTCGTACATGCCCTTGATGTTTCCAGTATCAGCCGATATCTGGATGCTTTGACATAGCTGGAGCCAGTAGTCGTTAGCGCACTGCCTTGCTAATCTCTGTACTTTGCTCTTTGCAGATCTGTACACCTGCAGAGTTCTCTGGCTGGGGGATCGCTTGTATTCCAGGTGGGCGCTGCGGCGTTCTTCTATGGCTGGAGTGAGTGTGGAGGAGTTGGCCTCAAACCAGTCGTTGTTCTTGGTCTGCTTTTTTCCAAAAATCTTCGTGGCAGTGCTGTGTACTGTCTCTCTGATGTGGTCCATCTCTCATGGGCTGAGCCACCAGGAGGGTCCGAGTCGAACACCTCGGAGAGGGCTTGGGTAAATTCCGCCGCCTTGTCAGGATGTGTGGTCTTGTTCACATCGATGCGAGGTTTGCCTTCAGGCCTAGAGCGATGTATCTTCTTAGGCTGGAGCTTGATCTTGCAGCACACAGCGAGTGATCGGTGTCGCAGTCGGCGCTGTGGAAGGTGCGAGTAAAAAGGACACACCTCAAGGCAGACCGCCTGATGATAATCAAGTCTAGCTGGTGCCAGTGCTTGGAGCGAGGGTGTCTCCATGACACTTTCTGCTGAGGCTTTGTCTGGAAGAAGGAGTTGGTGATGCTGAGGTCGTGGTATGAGCACATGTCCAGGAGTCGCTGCCCATTTTCATTCATCTTTCCCACACCAAACTTTCCGAGACAGGAGGGCCAGGAGTCATGGTCAGCGCCCACTCTGGCATTGAAGTCACCCAGCAGTAACAGTTGCTCGTCTTTGGGGATCCTCTGGATAAGTGAGTCGAGCTGATCGTAGAACTCGTCCTTTGTTTCCTTGGTGGCGCTGAGTGTTGGCGCATAGACGCTGATCAGGTTGACGGGACCAGTGGTGGTGTTGAGGCGGAGTGATTAGCAGTCTTTCAGTTCCTTGTTGGCAGGGTTCTATCATCCCTAGCAAAGAGTTCCGGACAGCAAATCCAACGCCATATTCTCTGGTGTCTTCAGCGCTCTTCCCTTGCCAGAAAAATGTAAAATCCTTTTCTCGGAGGGTTCCAGAGTCAGCAAGCCTCGTCTCTTAGAGTGTGCCGATGTCGACCTGGAGTCTCACAAGTTCATCGTTGATGACGGAGGTCTTTCGAGCATCGCTAATAGCCTGGAGGTCGTCCGACAGTCCAGGCGTCATTGTCCTTACATTCCAGGTGCCAAGCTTGAGAGCTGGAGTTTTTCTTGTTAATTTTGATTTTACCTTGCTTTTGCCTGGTGCAGTGATTGCAGTCCGCTTGTCAGATACTTCCGTACCCTGAGCCCTACGCACCCAGTAAGGCAGGCGAACTGTGGCGAGACAGCACCCTATTGGCTGGGGGCTGCCAGCTTGAGGCGGGCGGTAGCTGTCCAATGAGATGATGATCTCTCCCACCGACGGAAGCAACCCTGGCGCCAGCTCTACGCCAATCGAGCGGATGGCTTATAACGGTAACTGCTGCTTCCCGTGTTGTTTCGACGCTTTGCAGCAAAGCTGAAGTGTCCTCTCCAGGGCGCAAGCCTGGGCGAGTTGGTATGGAGAATCAGCTGTTGCCCATGCAGCAGATTCCCCCTCTCCACACAGCTGATGGATCCAAGGGAAAGGCAGAGCCGATACAACTTGGCACCAACGGCGTCGCAGGAGTTGCCGGGATGACGTTGAAGACAAGGTCAAGCCGCCTTAGGGACTCCGGCTCCGGATTTTTCCTCAGGGTTGACTCCCGAAGCCTTTCCCGTGAGTGGGTATAGCCGCAAGGCAGCGGAGGTTTAGATTCAGTGTTTTCCTTCACCTAGATGGACTACTTTCCCAGGTTGACGAGCTCTATCTACCCGATCTATGCGACAGGTGGTACCGGGCTACATTTTACCGGTTAGCAGGGCGAGAGTCGAGCCCCACCCAGCGAGCCAGACGAACCTCCTATGAGGACCCACCATGATGCCCCCCAGATGAGGACAAGACCAGCGACCTTTATAATCTTTTAGAAAAAGACACCAAAGCCGTGTGGGTTATAATGTAAATCGGCACACCTCTTACAGCATGTCTTTGGTTGAATGTTTTTTCCGAGGGAAATTTCCAGTTTGTGTTTTAGACTTAAAATATAATTCATTAAAATGTAAATATGTTGATACTGCAAAATGCATATGTGGAGAAAAACTTTTGACATTTCATGTACTATTTAATTGTCCCACTATGCAGCAGTACTTACCCAATTTTCAGTTACAGAAAATCTACAGTTGATGATTTTAAGACTAACTTCAAATCATTCATTTTGGCTAATGTACAAATATTTACTTCGCAGTCCTATCGGTACATTAGTATGATATTTCAGGTTTATTTTTAAGCAAACATTGTTTATATTGTTCATGTCCAGTGATTTAAGCTTTATTTTTAATTATGTTTTCATTTGTATAATAATAATGTCATCTTGATGTATATCATTTACAAATATCATAATCGTCTAAAAACACGCCATGTGAAAAGACGTAAAACTAAAAACAAACAAACACACTCACACACACATTGTATATATATATATATATATATATATATATATATATATATATATATATTATATATATATATATATATATATTTATATATATATATATATATTATATAGTTAGAATAGAGTTTGTTTAGAACTTACCGCCAATGACATTGACAAACAAAGCACATGACAAGACACGATGCATTTCAACCACTTGGGTCTTCTTCAGGCGAAAAAATAAATCACATTTAACATGTGGGACAGTACAGACAAAGAACGAAAAAAGAAGAAAGAAAAATGACTCATCCGTTGTCGTCCGACATGGGGCCAGGGGGATTATGGGAGAGGAACGGAGGGGGGGGGGGGGGGTTGCGTCGGGGGAGGTGTGTGTGTGTGTGTGATGTGATAGGGTTGTGTGTCTAGTTATTGGGATGGTGTGGTATCTTTGTGATGGTTGTGGTAATGGTGGATTTGATAATAATGGTAAGGGGAAAGAAGGGGGGGGGGGGGGGGAGGAAAAAAAAAGGTGGGGGGGGGGGGGAAATTAAGGGGAAGGATTAAAACAAAATTAGGATTAAATAAATGGAGGGTTGCTGTAACTACTGTATGAAGTGAGTGAAGGGGATGTGGTGGTGGTGATGTATGTGTGTGTGTGTATGTGCGTGTGTTGGTAGGGGATATTGCCAACTGATGTGGAAGTGGTGGGTATGTGTGTTTGGTTATTGTTGGTTTTTGATGCCTTGGGGGTGTAGTGTGCCCAGTAGAATCCTATCTCATTGACAAACTGGGCACACTACACCCCCAAGGCATCAATATCAAGTTCTCATTTATTTATTTTCTTCAACAGTTCCAGACAAGGGAATGTCTCCTTGTTTGTTGTGTGTGCTCTGTGCTCTAATATCAGCTGGCGATTTGGTGT
>JAFLJL010018645.1:0-28992 GCA_018398815.1 Conus ventricosus | reverse complement strand
CAGACGAAATATAACTACGTTGTCAGTGCGCTGGACATCGACACAGCCGAAGAAGTTCAATCCATTCTCACCAACCCACCAGCTGAGAACAAATACAACACTCTGAAGTAGTCTCTGATCAAGACGTTTGGCAAATCTTGAGCCCAAAAGATGCAGAACTTCTAAATCTTAATGGACTTGGTGACAAACACCCAACTGTCTCTTGCGCAAGATCAACTCCCTTAATGATGATCCACATACACTCAAACGTGCGCTGTTCCTAGCAAATCTCCCTTCTGATGTACGAGGTATTTTGGCCGGAAATAACTTCGCAGACACAGACACACTCGCTGAGCAGCAGACCACATTTGGGAAGCACGCACTCTGGCGTACAGCAGGTCTTCATGGCTCCAACAGAACCACACAATGAACTGAATGTGGTCACGCCATCATTAAATAAGAATGTCTCAGCCATCAACAAAGGTAGACGTCCTCCTCGCCCTCAACAACGTGGCACGAACAGTTCAGCCTCTGTGTGTCTTTACCATCAGAGATTCGGACCTGACGCTCGTCGCTGTCTCCCTGGTTGCAAATTCGCATCGCTACTCACCAAAGGAAGCCAGCAAGGCACATCATCCTCGGGAAACGCCAATGCTAGCCGTTGAACGTGTCAACGCTGGCGTTTTTGATTCGAACACGTTTTCAGTTTATGACCGACACTCTGGCCAATCTTTCTTGATTGACACAGGATCGCAAGAACGATTCACCTTCCATTCCACTCTCTGCTGAAAATGGAACGTCCATCAAGACCTGGGTACACGCAACATCTCCTTGAAGATCACACCCCCCACATGTGTACACACACAAGTTTTATCTCGCTGATGTTATCTGCCCCATTCTGGGTGCTGATTTTTTTTCATTGCTCATAACCTTTCATCGACCTTAAGGGCAAGCGTCTCCTGTCTCTTGATAAGACTTCTGCTTTCCTTAACAGCACTGAGTCTCCCATGACTCTTGCAGGTTTGTCACTTCATCCATATAATGAGTACTCTGACCTTCTCTATCAATTTCCAGAGCTACTCACTCCACGTTTTCACTCCACTATCAATAAACATGGCGTAGAACATCACATTGAGACACAGGACCTCCAGTACATGCTCGTGATCGACGCCTGAATCCAGAAAAGTTAACAGCTCCCAAAAGCTGAGTTCTTGAAATGGAAGAAATGGGCATCATCCGCCGGCCCAACTCATCCTGGTCTTCACCTCTTCACGTAGTCCCAAAAGCCGGAGGCCAATGGCGACCTTGTGGCGATTACAGACATCTGAACGCCGCTACCAAAGATGATCGCTATCCCTTGCCTCATATTCAAGATTTCAACAATATCCTCACAGGATGGAAGTCTTCTCCAAGATTGATCTGGTCAGAGGCTATCACCAGATTCCTATGGCGTCATCTTCTGTTGCCAAAACAGCCATCATCACGCCTATTGGACTCTGGGAATTCCTCTGCATGCCTTTTGGCCCCAAGAACGCTGCTCAGGCATTTCAACGATTGATGGATGGGATTCTTCGAGATATACCGTTCATTTTCGTCTACATTGACGACATCCTTGTGGCCAGTCGCTCACAGAAAACACCGTGAACACCTCAGACAGCTTTTTGAGCTCCTCTCCACCATCGGACTGGTTATCAACAAGGCCAAGTGTGTCTTTGGTGTTTCAGAGTTTGGGTTTTCTTGGCCATCGAGTCACTACACAAGGAATTCGTCCACTCCCAGATCGTGTTGCTGCTCTTTAAGACTGCCCTGCCCCCACTGATCGCGCAAGCCTACAAAAGTTCCTTGGATGATGAACTACTACCCTCGCTTTATATCACACGTAGCTGGAATTTTAGCCCCATTCCCCGCGCAGGCAAGTGGTAAAGGACAAACTATTCAGTGGTCTGAGACTTGTCAAGCGCGTTTGAAAAAGCCAAAGAAACTCTGAAAGAAGCTGTCCTTTTTCATCACCCCCATCCAGATGCACCCACTAGTCTCACAGTCGATGCTTTAAACTCAGCTTTGGCGCCCACTTGAGCAGAAACATGGGCAGTCCTGGGTACCTCTTACCTTCTTCTCTAGAAAACTTTCAGAATCAGAGAAGAAATACAGCACCTTTGATCGTGAACTGTTGGCAGCCTACAGTGCGACCAAACATTTCAGACACTTTCTGGAGGGACGATCTTTTATCCTGTACACTGACCACAAGCCACTTGTGTCTGCATCCAGAGCCAAACTGAACGCTCCCCCTCGACAAACGAGACATTTGTCTTACATCGCAGAATTCATCTCTGACATACAGTACATCAAAGGCAATTCAATGTGGTGGCTGATACCTTTTCACGCATCAGCATCAACTCCACCTCTGAGTCCGAGGGAACAGTTTTGTTTCTTTTGGCAGTTTTGATCAACTTGCTCAAGACCAAGTGCAGTCTGGTGAAATGGAGGCCTATCGCACGCAGCCACAGGCCTCGCACTTCAAGACATTCAGTTTGGTACATCAACTCTACTATGCGATACATCCACCGGTGTCACACGCCCAGTTTTGCCCAAATCCTGGACCTTCCGTGTTTTAGCACATTCACGGACTCTCACATGCATTGTCATTGTCCAGCGCTTCGTGTGGCATGGTATGAAACGTGACATCCGAAAATGGTGCAAAGAGTGGTCACCCCTGCCAGTCCTCCAAGATTCATCGACACACACGGGCACCCCTGGTAGAACGTTCACCTCCAACTGCCAGGTTTCTGCAGCCTTCATGTGGATCTTGTTGGACCTCTCCCAACGAGTCAGGGCATGACCTACTTGTTCACAATAATTGACCGTTTCACCAGGTGGCCAGAAGCAATTCCCCTTCCGGATGCCCATGCTTCTACCTGTGCGGCAGCACTTGTACAACACTGGTTTTCCAGATTTTGGTGTTCCTGAGGACATTACCTCTGATCGAGGCAGACAGTTCACCTCGTTACTCTGGGCTGAGTGCAACAAACTCTTGGGCATTGAAGTTCACACAACCACAGCCTACCATCCACAGGGGAACTGCGGGTTGAACGCTTCCCACCGCCAGCTGAAAGCAGCACTCAAGGCACGTACCATCACCCCTGACTGGTTTGCAGAACTGCCTTTGGTCCTTCTAGGGATACATTCTTCTTGGAGGGTGGACCCCGGATGTTCTCCTGCTGAACTTGTCTATGGTTCAACACTTCGTCTACCAGGTGAATTTCTACAGCCGTCAGACGCAAAGACCATGGAACCAGACTCAACATTCTCAAACATCTACAACAAACCACCAACACCAACGTATCATGGAACACAGCCTGTCTATGTTCCATCAAACCTGGCCTCCACTGGGTTCGTTTATGTCAGAAACGATGCCCACCGACAGCCGCTACAACGACCTTATGAAGGCCCTTATCGCATCATAGACACCAATGACAAGTTTTGTACCCTTGACATCAAAGGCCGTTCAGAGACGGTGTCTGTGGACCGCCTGAAAACCGCTTTTGTCACACCTCTTACCACTTCGGAGCACAAACCTGTGGTTTCCCCTGGTGCTCACGCACCACCTGTGGTTTCTCCTGGCGCTCAGGTTCCATTATCATCATCAAAGACAACTCTGGCTCCGCAGCACAGTCTGCACAACCATATGTTCACTCACCATCATCTCCTACCAAAGTTAGAACTCGTTCTGGTCGCGTTTCGCGCCTGCATCCAAATTTCGATGACTTTTTTTTCAATCTTGTTGTTCTTAAGTTTTCGCTTCGTAGTTCTCCGCTGGGAAGGGAGTAATGTTATTTTATTAACCACCAAAACAGTATAACTACACCACACACACACACACACACACACACACACACGAGCCCACGCCCCCCCCCCCCCCCCCCCCCCCCACCCAACACACACACAAACTTGCACCTCCCTCCCCCTTTCTTTTTCTTTTTTCCCTTGTTGATGACATCACATATTATGATGTCAGAACTTGCGTATTATATTTATGACGTCAATTCTTTGCTCTGACCAGTTGCCAAAGATGGCATCACGTCTGGATCTGGATCTGGAACATTACGTCACAGGAGCCAATCAACGGCTATAAACACGACGGAACGGGGAGAACGTAGTTGCATTGTTTTTGTTGTTTTTTCTCTTGAAAAAGGCCACGTGGCCGAAAATTAGATGAGTGGCATTGTGATTTTCTATACTGTTTTCTTCCCTTTGGAGGACTATTGCTTTTGTTTCTGATACTTGGAACATAGTTCGGCAAAAAAGGACTTGTTCGCCATGGAGCTAGTGGAATCTTTACGGTACGAGGCTAATTCAAACTGGATCTTTGGGGTAAAGAAAATCCATGGTGGGTCATCAGGAAACTTGGGAAAAATCACACACCACTCCAAGGTCTAGATCTATATCTGCATTGTTCATATGGGGAAGAGTATGAATTCCCAGGAACTGGTGCGGTCATGGAATTTCTTTTGAAACTTGGGGTCAAAGACATAGTCATATTCTGGTTTTTCGGGTTCAGAGGATAGATTCAAACACAGGTTCATGCTGAGTTTCAGCCGACGATTCGAGAGGGATGGTCCTCCTGCCTCAGCATACAGGCTATGAGCAGGGGTGATGCGGAATCCACCCGAACAGAGTCGAAACCCTTGATGGTGGATAGGATCAATACTTTTCAGGTAAGAAGACTTGGTAGGAGAGAAAGACAATGTCAAAGACAGACAATAAGAGGGACAGAGGGAGGGGGGGGGGGGGGGAGACAGATAGACGGACAGACAGACAGACAAAAAGACTGGCAGATAGACATACATCCAGACAGACAGACGGACAGACAGACGGACAAGCAAACACGCACACACAGAGAGATAGTATTTTGATTAACATTTGTTGTACATCTGATCATTTGCACAAAAATATACTCGCCAAAGTGCCTATAGGACTAACAAAAACGACAAGAAAACACACACGCACGCACGCACGCACGCACGCACGCACAAATCAAGAATAGCAAGAACAAAAACAACAACAGCAGAAGAAGAGAAAGAAGAAACAAAGAAAGAGGAAGACGGAGAAGGAGGAGCAGAAGAACAAGAAGTGCCCTAGTTGACAAACTACTGATTTTATTTTCAACTTATCACAGTGCATCGCATCTCTTAGTCAAAAGCATGCGCCGGTGCATGTGAACTATGCACAAGATTAATGTCCCGCTCTTTCTCTCCCCTACACACACACGCGCGCATGCGACCATTATAGCCGGCATAGCAATTAGAATCAAGAAGAAGGAGGAGGAGGAGGAGGGGGAGGAGAACGAATAGAGGAGATTGAAAAAGGAACAGTAGTAGCAGAAGTAGTAGTGATAGTAGAAGTTGCCGCAGCAGCAGTAGCAGTAGTTTTAGTTGTAGTAAAAGTAGTAGTAGAAGTAATAGTAGTCGTAGCAGTAGAAGTGGTGATGATGATGATGGTAGTGATAGCCGTGGTGGTGATAGTAGTAGCAATTGTAGTAGTAGTAGTAGTAGTAGTAGTAGTAGTAGTAGTAGCAGTAGGAGGAGGAGGAGGAAGAGGAGCAACAGCAGCAATAGTAGAACAGCAACAACTACAACAAAAGCAAAATTCACAACAGCTGCAGCAGCAACAAAACAAAGGCAACGAGAACAAGAACGGGAAAAATTTGAAAAAGAATGAGACCAAGAACATGCAAGGAAGAAGACAAGAAAGCAAAGTAGAAAGAACACAAAAAAATAAGGACAAAGGGAACAAAAAAGGACATAGACCGAAAAAAAGAGACAAAAACATGGACAGAAAGCGAAGAATACATCAAAAGCGGGGGGAGGCAAACCACACCTCCTTGTCTTCCTAGTTTTGACATCTTAATAGCAGGATTATAAAACACTTTATATCTAGTATGTAAACCACCACGACAATCTTCAATGAGTGTTGCAATTAAACAGGCAAATTCGAACAGAAATTAAATAAACTCGGAATCACCAAATTTAAACATCAAGCCATTTACATCCCACGTAAGAAAGGAAACAGAAACAGATTCACACACACACACACACAACACACACACACACACACACACACACACACACACACGTGTACGCCCATGTACACAGGCACACATGCAAACATGTATGTACACACAGATGTGCACATGCGTGCATGCAAGAGCATGCTCTCACAAGCCCACAGATTATGCAAATGCTTACACATGTACACACACACACACACACACACACACACACACACACACACACACACACACACATACACACACACACACGCGCGCACGCACACACACACACACACACACACACACACACACACACACACACACACACACACACACACACACACACACACACACTCGCACACACACATATGGGCTCATGCACCCCCACCCATGCCACTTACATGTAAACACACGCATGAACTGTTCACCACACACATGAACTGATAATAATGGCACAGACAATGTTATGTAGGTATGTAGGTGGAGCAGAGGGGTAAGGGAAGCAGTGGAATTTTCGGGGAAAAAAACACAGCGAACAGTGTGTTAGTGGACAGAGGTACTCAAGGTTTGACCAGTGTGTCGGGCTAATGTGCGGGTCAGATATCTGCTAAGTCGTAGCCATAAGACGCTCCACTAAACTTCTCTCATCTCAGTCATTAATTCATTTCTCAATCAGGTTTAAATTGTGCGGAGTATGGTCTTGAAACTTAGCAGATGTTATGTAACGTACTAACATTGAAACTTTTCAACAGCCTTTTTCTTTGGCCGAAAGTGAACAGAACTTTTTTGCCTTCCTTTTCTTTTTCTTGTTGTTTATTTTTCATTTTTAACCTTTTCACTATCTATTTTATCATCCCCCCAGACACAAGCAAACAATGTAACAGATGCTTGGCACATTAGCCACAGTTCTCGAAATATCCTAGAGACAGCATTCTGGCACGATCGCTTGGAAAACTGGAGGGAAAAGATTACAACGGAAAGATGTTAAACCCCACCTTTTTCTAATTGTTTTTGTATGCTCTGGAAAGAGAAGAGAGAGAGGAGAGAGAGGAGAGAAAAGAGAAGAGGGGGAAGGGGAGGGGAGAGAGGAGAGGAAAAGAGGAGAGGGGGCTCTTACATTTTGGGGGTGAGAAAAGATGGGAAAAAACTTGCGGGGGGGGGGGGGGGGGGGGGGGGGGGGGGGGGGGGAGAAAGGGGGTAAGGGAAGCAGTGAATTTTCGGGGGAAAAAAAAACAATGTTATGGACAGAGAGACAGTGAGGGCAAAAAGAGAGAGAATCAGGGGAAAGAAGGAAAAAAATGGTAGGGGAAGGGAGGTTTAGCAAGAGATAGAGGGACGAGTAGAGGAGAAAGAGGCGGGGAGGGAAAAAAAGAAAACGAAGGAGAGGGACTAAAGGATGAGAGAGGTCAGGGTTAAAAGAAGTACAAAGGGGAGGGTCAAAGAGCAGAAAGCCCGGCGGTAAAAAGGGGCAAATAACAAAAGAGAGAGAGAGAGGAGGGGGGGGGGGGGGGGGGGACGACAGACGGGCAGACAGAAAAGGACAAACAGACGGCAGACGACAGGACAGACAGACGGGACAAGGAAAACAGACAGGCGATGACAGAGACGGGGCGAAGAAAAGATTAAAGGGGGCAGGAGAGAGACAGAGGGGAAGGCAAATAGAAGGACAGAGGGAAAGGTAAAATCATTGCATTACTTTGCAAAAGATGTGTAGTGAGTGACAAAAAAAATGAAAATAAGTAGCAGGGGGGAAAAAGTATCTAAGCAGCTGTTTGCTCTGTAACAATCATGTAAGTGGGGCTTTTACTGAGTCGCGTTTGTGCGTGCGTGCGTGCACGCGCCGCGCGCGCGCGGGTGTGTATGTTTTGGTGGGGTGTGTGCGGTTTGGTGTGTGTGTTTGTGTGTGTGTGTGTTGTTGTGTGGGTGTGTGTATGGTGTTGCGGGGGTTTTGTGGTGTGTGTGTGTGTGGGTTGTGTGTGTGTGTGTGTGTGTGTGTGTGTAGGGGGAGAGAGAGAGAGGGGAAGGAGAGAAGAGAGAGGGAGAAGAGAGAGAGAGAGAGAGAGAGAAGAGAGAGAAAAGGAGATAGATTTGAATTTGGGGTTGGTTGTGCGTGAATGAATGTGTGTAATAGTTTAGGTGTGTTGTGTTGTGTTGTTTTGTGTTTTTTGGGTTTGTGTTGGGGTGGTGTGTGTGTGGTGTGTGTGTGGGGGTGTTGGTGCGTGCGTCTTTGCGTTGCTTTTGCGTTGCTTTTGCGTTGCGTTGCGTTGCGTTGCTTTTGGTTGCGTTGCGTTGCGTTGTGTTTTGGGGTGGTGTTGTGTGTGTGTGTGTGCGTGCGCGCGCGCGCGCGCGGGTGGTTATCTTTATAAATATAGTCTATATAAGGTATACCCCCGGGAGCAGGCAAAAAAAAAATATTCTGCTGAGGGGTTTCAATGGTTCCCTCAGCAGTAGTAAGGGTTTCCCCTTTATTTTTAATTTTTTCCCCTTTTTTTCATTTATTTTTTTTTTCTTTTTTTAAAAAGTTCAAATCTTTCCCAAAAGTCATTACTATAATTTACTGAAAAAAATTTAACCTACATTGTTTTCCCCCCTACTTAATTGTTCAGTTTATTTGTTTGGTAAATAAAGTGGGAGATTGATCTCTTGGGTTCCAAGAAAAGGTTGTTCGCACAATTCTTAGCATGAAAAGTTTGAGTTATTGAACAGCAGAGGACCACTGGGGAGTTCCGTATCTTTTGATTCCCTTGCATCCGAAGGACCTCAAGCTGCTCAAAGGACTGTCCCCACTTTTTATACTGTTTGCATTTTCTTTTGTTTTTCAGCACTTTTTTCCTCTCCCACTTTCTTTTTATTCCATTTAATCCCGCTGGCTGCTTTGGGGGTGCTTTTTGGATTCTTTTTTGAACCTTTGGTGGTGGAACACCACGAATTAGGGACTGTGGTTGCCCTTATTTGAACCCCAGGAGGCGGCACAGTCAGCCGTGTCCCCCTGTGAGCCCGTCCAGGGGGAAAAAAGGCCCGGGGGGCAATAAAAATTTATCTGCCTTCGAGGGGTTTAAAATGGGTTCCCTCATCCCGCTAGTAAAGGGTTTTCCCCATTATTATATTTACCATTTTCCACAATTTTTTTTAAATTTTTTTTTTATTTTTTAATTTTAAAATTCTTGCCAAGCATTACTTTTTTAAACAGAGAATTGAACCACACTTTTTTTCCCCCCCACTAAAATTTTGTTCAGCTTTTTAAAAATAATATATAATTTTTTTTAGTGTGTGGTGTGTGGTGTGTGTAATTCTTTACGTGTGTTTTTGAATGGGGGCAGGGTTGTTTTTTTTTGTACGTGCATTCGCGGTGCGCGGTCGTGTGTGTGTGGGTGTGTGTGGGTGCCCACAAGGTACGCGCGGGTGTGTGGTGTGTGCGCGCGGCGGTGTGTTTTTTGTGTGTGTATGTAGTCTGTGAGTGCCGTGCAAGTATGGTTGGTGGCCCCGGCGCGGTGTGTGTGTGGTGTAATGGGAGAGGAGGAGGGGGGGGGGGGGGGGGGGAGGGAGGAGGGAGATGGTTAAGGTAATGAAAGACGTTTTGGGTCTTTTTTAACCCCTAAAAATAGGACCAAGTTCTTGGCATTAATTTTCTCTTTTTGTGCCCCACAGTTTGGAATTCTTTTTCCATTAAATACATCTCGCCCTTTTCTTGCCTTTCAAAAGAGCTTAAAAATTTTTGTGAAGATGATGACAATGTTTTGAATTTGCTGTCTAGAACTCTCACTGCCCCCTTTCTTTACTTTTTGCTGTGATTCCTGCGGAGAAAGATTTGATGTTTAAAAAAGTGAGTTTTATGAAAGTGTTTTTTGAAAGAATGATTGAACATTGTGTTAGAAGTTTTGTTCGATAAAATGTTTGA
Organism: Conus ventricosus; assembly: GCA_018398815.1. Lineage (NCBI taxonomy): Eukaryota > Metazoa > Mollusca > Gastropoda > Neogastropoda > Conidae > Conus > Conus ventricosus. The sequence continues at coordinate 19,066 of JAFLJL010018645.1, read as the reverse complement.
ACATGCACTTTTCATGAAAGGTTGTTTGAAAGATGATTGAAACATGGAGGGAGAACAGTAAAAGGGGGTTAAGCTAAACGCTCAAAACCGTTTTCAGCGGCCCGCCCTTGAATCGTGTTTTATGTTCTCTCCTGAAAACCCCTACAAAAAAATACTGTGTAGGATTACCCGTTTTAAAATACTAATTACTAAATTTTCAGTTTTGTTTTTGCTTAACCGGTTTTTTTCCCTGATCATTTTCATAAATTTTCGCGCAGACTTTCTTAAAATGAGCTCGTTTTCATGTAAAATTAAAATAAAGTTTTTAAAACTAGTTTTTTTTGAATAAACCCAAACATTTATCCCGCATGTCTTGTTTACTGAGTGTGTCTCGCAGGGTAATATGAGAAAGGAAATGCGGGGGCTACGTAAAGAACGTGTTAAAGGGAAAAGAAAATAGCCTTGGTCTCATCGCACCTCAAAAAACTAGGCCAAGTAATCAAAGGGTTGTTTGCCCCTAGCGGTACCTGCCATTTCACATTGGGGCCCTGCTCTGCGGCGTTTTGAGTGATGCGCTGTTTAGCGTGTGAGGGAAGTGATTTTATCAGAAAATTTTGTCTCAAGACTGCTTTCTTCAGAATTAGAGAGAGAACTTCGGGAATCGAAATTTGCTCAAAATCATTTAGATTTTAAACACAGCCATCATTTTAATTCTACCTGAAGGGATCAAGCTTCTACTTTTAACAAGCTCAAAATCCCCGTTACCACCCCCAACACCAACGGAATTGTGGACAGAGGAAGAAATGCTTTTTTGCAGAGAATAAAGGGGTATTTTAAAAAAAGACAGAAAAAATGAAAAGATTTAAAAAGGGGAAAGGGGCCACAGGATTTCCCACAGAAGCCTAAAGAAAGCTTGGAAATTTTTAAAAAAAAAGAAAGGAGACAAAAAAAGGAAAACGTCTTTTCAACCCCCAAAAGAATTACTGCCTATCTTTGGCAATCAAGTGACGTTCAATAGCTTTTCAGAGAGCTTTTATGATCGATATTTTCCAAAACGAAATGAAGCTGAAATTGTAGAAAGACTCAAAAGGGATGAGAAAATTTGAGGAGGCAAGATGACGTCTTGTTTAATTTACTTCTTTTGGGTTTTAATTTTGATTTTTTGTAACAATGGCAGGAAAAAAAAAGGGAAAAGAAGGGAAAAACGGGAAAATTGGGTGTTGGTTGAAAAGAAAAAAAGGGTATTTGAGTACACTACGAAAATTACGTGCCGTTGCAAGTGTTCTTTTTGGATAGGGGTTTATGTGTGGCCCTTTCCCCTTTCGTTTTTTTCTGGAAAGCTAAAATAAAATTTAAAAAACCATGCCCCAAGTGCGGAATTTGCCATTACGGGAAAACGAGATCCGAAATAGCAATTCAGCGAGCCCCAGCAACCCTATAATCGTTAACGGGGGAAGGAAATGCCAAGACAACAAAAAAATAGAACCGTTCACGGCGGTGCTTCCCCTATTTGCTGGCATTTCACCCCCCCCTGTTTTGCTGTTGTGGTTTGGCTCTTCACGTTTAACCTATTCGCCTGTTTAAAAACGTTTCACCTATTCACCTGTTAAAGGCTGTTAGGGCCCCGAGAGAACTTTGAAGGATCTTGTGATTATTGTTCAGACTCGTTAAGTGATTTTAGCGGCTGTTGGAATTTTACCCCCGTAAAGTTTGAACCAAAAAATGCCCCTCACTTTCCCCCCACACGCCCATCCCGCTATTGTGTGAAGTTTTCTGTGCGTTGTGCGTGTGTTGTGTGTGATCCGATCATGCTAAAAGTCACCCCAAAGTCCTTAATTAAGTCACCAATCCTTAATTAATTTTTTAATTTCAAGTTAGCCAAGTTCTTAATTAATTTTTAAAATAAAGCACCTCCAAGTTCTTAATTAAGTTTATCAAGTTTTTATTTAAAGTCCCCTAAGTTTTTAAATAGTTCTTGATAAGTAATTTAAGTTCTTCTCAAGTCAGCTCAAGTTCTAATAATACCCTTTAAAGTTCCAAGTTCTTATTCAATTTAACTTATAATTATTTTTAAGTTTTTAAAAAGTGTTTTTGCTTTGAAATGGATAAAAATAAACTTTTGTTTTTGGCGGTTTTGGCATGCTTTTTGTTCGGTTCTGTTTTTAGGGCGAGTTGTTTGGCTGCTTCGGTTTTCACTGTCTTGTTTTTATATTTTATCCGTAAAATCCCCCAGCGCAATCCCGCCAAAAATGACAATTGCTTAAGACAATTTTCCCAGAAGACTTTGGCGGCGTGGTCTTGAATCAATTGTTTGGTGTGTTTTAGCAAGCGTTAAAAACAATGGCTGGGGCTCTAGCACTTTTTTCATTATGGTTTATTCTGTGCTTGCCCCTTTAAATTTTGTTTGTTTGTTCCACTTGTAATCTTTTTCCCCTTTTTGCAAACGACGGATGGGGGATTTTTAGGGGCACTTTCTCCCGGATTCAATTTTTTTTTTTTGCGATTTTCTGGCCGGTCATTTTTTAAAACAAATCTTTTAAATTTAAAATTTTTAACCCCCAATTACCACAAAATTTCCCAAACTTAAATAATCCATCCCCAAAAATTTAAATTAAATTTTAAAAAAACCCCTCTTTAAACATACATAAACTTTTCAAAACCAACCCCCAAAACCCCCCAAAAAACAAAACTTTTCCTACAAAACCACCCCTTTTCCCCTTTAATACACTTTCTGGGGACATCTGTTGTTGTTCTAGGAATTTTTTTGAGGAACTGTTTTTTTTTTCCCACATGTGAAAAGAAACAGTTTTTTCCTTTTGGGCATTAGCTTGGTCTCAACTTGATCTTTTGTGTAAAAGGGTTCAGGAAGGTTGGGCGCCCAGTTGCGTGAGGTCATCGCCGGTTTTTTTTAAAATTTTATAATTATTTTTTTTTTTTAAAAGGGCACCAAAAAAAATGTTCCCAACCTTGTTACCATTCTGTTTTAAAGGAGGTTTAAGGAGGAACACAATTCTTGGAAAAGTTTTTTAAAAAAATTAAAAAACCAGCAGATTTGGGCAAGCTGGCTTTGAGGTTCGAAAAGAAATTGCTGTTATAGCGCTTATTTCTACGAAATATTTTTAGTTAGCAAGGGAAAAATTCCTGACGTTAATATGTAAAATTCAAAAAAACATTTATAAAATGGCTTCATCGAAATGATGATGGCGGGCAGTAGTAATCGCTTGCTTTTCGGAAAAAATTCGATTTAAAACTGCGGGTGACGGCGAGGAAAAAGACATAACAAAGTATGGAGCAATAGCAGTGCACAGGTCACTAGAAAAGCAGGAATTGAGCAGTTAGTTTTATTAATAAAAAATAAAAAAAACAGGGACTGCGGTTAACATTTAAGATGTTGATCAAGCAAAAAAGAAATTTTTTAACAGGAAAACCCAATCGAGACATTGCCCCCCCAAAACTTCATGATTTTTATCACATCAGAAAAAAAAGATGCAAGAAATGTGTTTATCGTCTTTGGTAGGACCGTTGTGTTTTTGTTGACAAAATTTTTGGGCTAAATAAAAATGAACAAAATCTTTTATTCCCCAAAAAGGATTTTGGGAAAGGGGAATCACGGAATAAAAAAGCTAAGCCAAGCAGCGGGAGTCAGTGAACAAACAGCAAAAAAAGGCACAAAACAAGGTTTTGGCAAATTTATTTCCGCACCTAGAGATACAGAGACCACATTTTGTAAATAAATCCCGAACGAACCCATCAAAGGATTTTTTATTTTTTCCCCCTGATACGATTGCGAAAAGTTTTAAGTCGCATCACAGTATTGAATGTTTCAAGATAAAAAGATGCGAACCTTTAAAACACAAAAGAGTGCTTCTGTGTTGCTGTTGCCATACAACTAATTCACGTCCCCGTAACTTATTCGTGTTTAAAAGTCGCGATGGAAAAAAATTTTAAAGGCCAAGTGATCAATTTTGTTAAAACATAGAGTTACCATTAAAAGGGCTTTCCCGGGGAGTTAAGATCACAGGTTTTAGTTGAAAACTTTAACAAACAGTTTCTAAAAGATTTTTTTCTACGTATCACAAGAGGGTTTGACAATTTCGCAACCAGAATGGGTTAAAAAGTTCCCCTAGTTTTGCCGAAGAATAAGAAGATTTAAAAGGGCTAAAACCGTCAAGCAATAAAAAGAAAAACAATAAATGTTGTTGCTAAAGACCCGTCCCCGCCTATTCCCTTTTGGGTTTTAAAAGTAAGATACCTTTATTTACCGGGGGAAGCAAAAGGGGCCCTCGCATCGGGGGCAACAGTCTGTTTGGGTGTTGATCCATATGAAATAAAAGAATTGAAAAAATGAATCGCCGTGTATTTTTCGGGGAAATGGCACAACAAAACAACCACCCCCTCAAAGATCTTTTATAAGGAAAAAACTGAGAACCCCACCAGAACTTTTCCCGCTTAATTTTTTACGAAAATATTTTTGATTTTTAAAATGGAAGCTCAGAGGAAGCACAGAACGAAACAAAAAGATAAATGAAGGAACTTGATTAATACGGAATCATATGATGCGTGTTCTGCTTTAAGGAATTAATGGGAAATTATGATACGCATTCTGCTTTTAAAAAACAATTACGAGGATTCATCGGCACATGGCACTCCCTCCAGATATTACAGCCCAAAACCCCAAAATTTTGCTATCAAAATGGGGGAAAAAAAAATTTTGAAAAAAAAAAAAATTAGCCGTAAAAAAACATGAAAAAAAAATTTGGATGAATTGGAAGATGTATATTGATTTTTAGAAAAAATTTTAAGGGGAAAAATATATACCCGAGGGCGAAAAAGTTTAAAATTATGCGTTCTCCAGTGCCCCAATTGCATATGAAAATTTCTGGATCAAAAAAATATCGTTTAGTGTTTGTTCTTTTTAATGATTTCTTTGTTAAAACAGTGTGTTGATCTCTGTAGATTAGATGTATTTTTCGGTAATTGATGAAAAAAAGTTTATTAAACAATGCTTCTTTGTAGTTGTCATGTGAATGTTGCTGCACAACATGCGAGTTTCCCTTTGCTTTCTTATGGTTTTCTTGCTCGAAAGACTGTACATTTTCGCCCTTTAAAAAAAACAAACTCTTGATACCCCAGTAATTCACCCTTCATTTTCCCAAAAACCTCTTATTAAGGGTTGAAGGGAAAGGCGATTTTTAGGGTAACCCGATGTTCTACCCCCCGCATCCCCTTTTAGCTACTTTTTTTCCCCGTCTTTTAGATACTTCGTGGGTTTTTTTAACAAAACTATCTGTATTGGAAAAAGTACTGGGGGGATTGGTTACAGGGTTTAAAGTAGTCATAAAGAAATTCCAAAAAAAAAAGTTTTGATTTTCTAAAACAAAAAACCCAATAAAAACGGGCTTGTCAAATTTTGACTTTCTTTTTTTCATCATTTGAAAAAAAGCTTTTTCCCAGTGATCATAAAATTGATATCAAGCTGATCATGAAATCTTCTAAAGCCCTGATAATTTGGTTTAGAAGTCGTTAATTGCATCGTTCTTTGGTGACCAATCAACTTTCTTTACGCTTGTGCGGATTCTCCATAGTTTTCCAAAACGCTGTTGTTCATTAGCTTGAAAAAGTTTTTTTTCCAAAAGCATCTGTGGATTTAGTTTGGACGTGTTCTTCATGATTTTGGGTTTTCATGAACGTTCTGATCAAAAGCAATTTATCGATGAACTGCTGTAACTTCAAACCTTGTCTTAATAAAATTGTAGAAGTCTGTAATGACAAAATTTAATTTTTTTGTCGAAGATTAGGAAAAGTTTAGGCGGCTTGTTTTTGCCATCTTTGTTTTTTTGAAATGGATAGTCATTAGTAGGTCATGGAGTTCTGAGGATATTCTAAGTAAATTCTAAAATGTATCCACCTTTTGATTGGCGTAAAAACTGCTAACCATTTAAGCTCCTTTTATATTATTCGTACCGCCGTTGTGTACTTTTAAAGTTAGTAAGGAAGCGATTCGCCATAGCCCAAAACCCTACAGATTGTTTTTCATCTAAAAACATGAGATAGTTAGACCTTTTTCTTTGGTTTATAAAATCTGGGATTGGTTGTTTGCTTTACAAAAATTTATGCGAGCCATCTAATTCCTCCAGCAATCCCTTTTCAATCATCTGAATCATTGGGAATCTGACAAAAATCAATCTGTATCCAGTAAAATTTAAGAAGATCCCAGCTCATCCCGGGCGCAGAAATGTAATGCGGGTCCAGGTATAATGTTTCATGGGCTTTTTAATTTTTAAAGAGTCCGCCAACAAACATGTATCGGCCTCCAAATATGCACATGTAGTCTCCCCCCGTTTTACCCTAACTTTGCCCGTTTTTGAGCTGCTGGGGAAACAGAAACACTAATGCCCCTTTTCTAAGACTAGAAAAAAAACGCTTTTTGGCGGAAAAGGGTTTTTCATCAAACCCTTTCCCCAATGTTCTGTACATAAGGGGTAAACCCTTTTACAAAAGTTGGGTCAAAAAATTCTTCTGTTTTGGGCAGGCTTTTTTGGGCTGTAGTGCTTAAAATTTCCCCTCAGGTGTTGCATAGAGTCATAAAAAAACATGTTTTTTAAAGTGAAAAAAAATGTACTTTTCGATGGCGCAAAGCTGCTTTCCTGATTTGTGGTTTTGCTTTCATTATAAGAGAGGCGTAACCCCGCAAGTATGAAAGAAGATGGGGGAGCTTCCATGCTTAGGATCAAATTTAGTTGAGATTGCATTTACTGGCCTGTCCTCGAACTTTCGCTAATGTGATCATGGTCTTTACTGTCGGTTCGCTGCGTTGTGAGGGGTCTAAAAAAAGGCGGCAACCCAAAGGCCCCCCCCAAAAAACAATGTTGGGTGAGTCTATGTTTTTGATCTTCAGGAGTATAATAATGTTGGAGTTCAGTTTTTAGAACGGCGTTACCACTTGCTGCATGCTTCTAAGAAGTTTCTGCAGCATTAGGCCCCCTTTTACAATTCTGGTTTGAATGGCGTCCCCCACCTAAAAATGATAAAACAAAAAAAAAATCTGGGTGATTTCTCATAAAAACTGTTTTTCGGGTTTTTGTGGTGTGGCCCCTTTATAAGGGAAAATAAGGACTCAAAACTGCGGGAAAAATAGTATGGACTGTTTTCAGTTTTTTCAGTTATTAAAAACTAACTTTTTGCCTTTTCCGGCGAAATTAGTTCGTAATCGTCCTGGGTGATTCAATGTTTTTTTGTTCACCGCGGCTTGAAAAGTGGAAATTTTTGTTAACTTTTTACGAATCTTGTTTATTTTTTTTGCTTTGGTATGCGCCCTAATTACTCATTTTGTATTAAAGTGTAATGGGGGAGCCCTGCTGGTGAAAACATCTAGCAAGTCAAAATGATTTTTGTCTGGATCACCCATTTTTTGGGTGTTTTTAGCCTCTAATAGGCAGGATTTGTTTCCTCTCCCATGTGTAGATATTACAGTTTTGGTTTGTTTTGTTCTTCAAAAAGTCATTTGGTCTACACTAAAAGGAAAGGGGAAATTTCCCCTAAGTTTAAAATCATGCGTAAGGTTATAGTTTGATACCCCCTCTGCGTTTTTGTGGGCGTAATGCAGCCTTGCAAAAACGCCCAATAAAAATTTTTTGTCTGAATTTTTTTATGTTTAGAATGTCTTTTCGCTACCAAAGTGGGGGGGCCGAATGTAAGTTGTACAATGGGTTATATTAGCCCGTTTTAATTTAAACTCTAAGCTTCACCCTCTGCCCAACCAGAGCCTCTCATTTTGGTTCTTCAGCGGCCACTAAACTGTTAAGCGTTGGGCTGCCCAACCCGGGGATTGATTTGAAAAGGGAAAACCTTTTGTTGAGTTGGACCCAGACTTCAGATTTTTATTTTTGTTTTTAATCGATTAAAACAGCTAACTTACTTTAACGGTGGGTCTATTTTTAGTTTCCCGGAAAATTGGAAAAGCATGAACAAAGCTTGCCCGTCGTTTTTTTGGATAAGAATTTAGATTATATCGTTTAAAAACTTTTTATAAAGCTCATCCTTAAGATTCCTTAAACAATTTGTCTGGTCCTTCATATATTTATCCAGTTGAGTTTCTTTTTAACTCAAAATATTTATTTAAATTAAAAAAAAAATTAATCAGAATCAATATCAAAAGGTCTTTTTGTGCTTTTGGGCTCAAAAACTAAAATATAAACGCCCCTTTTATGTTGTTAAATTTAGTGTTTAGAACAGAGTTTAAGTCTCGTTTACTTTTTTTTAAAAATTCCTTTTTTTTTGCTCGGGTCTGGTGTGGAAAAATTGCCCTTGCCTTTTTTTTTAAGATCAAACTTTTCCTTTATAGTCATCCAAAAACGGCCTGTAAACGATAAATTTTTCATCCGTGATGTTTTAGTCAATAGCGCTTTATTTTTGTCAGTTTTGAACGAACTAAGTTAGTGTTTTTAGTTTTAAACCCTAGCTGTGGTTTTTGGAGTTTTTTTTTTAATTTTTTGCGCGCACTTACGCTAATGAACAAGGCCAAAAGGGTAAAAGACAACCCCCTAGGGTAAAGCTGCGGGGGCCCTACGGCCCCTTGCTAAGAGACCCACCCTCGTTCTGTGATGCCCTCGCCGATGTCCCGTATTAACATTGTAACGCATTAAAAAGGGAGCAGAATACTTCGTTTGGTTTGCTGTATTTTGAAAGGTCTTGCTCTAGTTTTTTGTTGCTTTGTGTAAAGTTTGTTAATCTAAAGGTTTTTGTCAGGGGTTCTCTATTTTTCGGCGCTCTGGCGTGTAGGGCATTTGGAAATAAACCGAACGACATGCTTTTTTTAAAAAAAAAAAATTTTGTATTGTTTTTCTTTTAATCTGTTATCTTGAATATTCAGCTGGATCATTTATTAAAAACCCAAAAGACATTAACTGGTTTATGCCATCTTTTTCTTTTTCAAGGAATGTTTATTCCCTTTAACAGTTCTCCCCCTTTTCCCTGCAATGCTATTCTGTTGACCCTTTTGGTCAATCCTTAAAAACCCTATTTTGTTTTTAAAAAATATCAAGCCTAACATTTTGAGGTGTGTCTTTAGCACAAGGTCTTGTTGGATTCTAACCTCCCCCCCCCAAAAATTTTTCTATTTTGTCAAAATGTTTAAGGTTTAAGCCCCCTAGCGTAGTTTGGTTAGGAACCCTCAATCGAACATTGTACTTTCGTTTTTTTAGGTTTTAAAAAACTTTTCACTTCCTCTTTTTAAAGGTTCTTTATCTTACCGCAATAAATACCTTTAAAGGGTTTTGCGGCCCTAAAAAATTAAATTCCATATAGCGTCATTTTGCTTTGGGTATGTTGTATGTGAATATCTTGTAAATATTGCTAATTTTGACGATTTGTTGCTCAATCAGCCTTGTAAAATTTGGGTTGCTAACAACGTAAACTCTAAAGAGATGTCGAAAAGCTGTACTTTGCTTTGGTGTTTGATATCGTAAACGTTTGATTATTTTAAAAAATTGGTCATTGACAATCTGTCTTTTAATGCTCCTTGAAAGTATGGCGCATGCGCTTTAAAATCAAAATCAAAGGGGAAAGGAAAAAAAGGATTTCCCTAGCAAAAATTTACGCTATACTTTTTTCCCTCTTTAACCTGGGGGCCTATTCTATGTTTTAGTGCTTTTTCATTTTCGATTCCTTGAAAGCAAGTCGGCCCCCTTTTTTTCCCGGGTTAGCCATAGATGAATAGGTTTTAAAAAAATTTTTGATTGTGTAAAGAAAATTTTCTTGCCCTCAAGTTTTTTAGAAATTTCTTAACGATTGCCGCCCGTTTGGAAACTCTTCTGTTTTGGGGGCTGTTTCTGATTCGAGTTTATTTGAAAATAAGTTGGGGAGCCTGGGACAATCACTTATCTGCTCCCAGGTCTGGAAATTTTACGTAAAAATTTGTTGCTCAAAAAGTAGTGGATTATTTGGAACAGTAATATTCCGTTATTTCCCTTCACGCCAAAGGGCTCTTTTAGTCTTTATGGGATCAAAAATTGAACCCTTGCTTGTGACATTTTTTTTAAAAAAAATTAAAAAGTTAATTTTTTAAAAACAGGGGGGAATTGAAGGCGAAGAAAATTATGATGTTTTTTTATCCCGGAGCGAATGAGTGAAAAAGACTCCTTTGACAAGCTCGCTCAACGCTTCAATGGGCGTGGGAAATTTAAGAAAATGCGCCAGGATTTTTCAAAAAATTTTAGGCCTAGAACCTCCCCCAAATTTTTAGACCCCGATTTTGAAGTAAAAGTTTGTGGCCTTTGTATGTGAAAAACGATCAAGGGAACCCGTTCAGCTTAAGATAAACGAGGGCCATTAAAGTTTGTAGCTGAATACAATTAAAAAAAAGATTAGGGCGGGAGTCGAAGTCGGGATTTCAACCAAAATTAGATAGGGAGGTGTTTTTAAACTTCAAAAAAACCTAAAAGAACTCCCCAAAGAACCAAATACAAAAAATGGCTTCAAGTTTTAAATCACAGCAGATGAAATAATAATGCAATAGAAGCAGAAAACCCGTTCTTAGAAAAAACAGCATTAAAAAAATATATACGCCCCCCCGATCCCCCCGCGAAATTAGGGCCCTTGATCTGCTTTGAGAACCATCAGAGGGAATTATTAAACAAATTTGCAAAAATGAGTGAACTGAAAAGCGTATAGAAAAAGAAAAAGAAAAACTCGTTTAGGCTGATGACGCCCCCAAATTGGGGCCCGGTGATAAAAAAAGAATACCCAAAAACTAAAAGAACTTTTAAGAACTGGATTTTTAAGAATAGAAACGGCGTTACTAACGAAACAATTTCGAACCAAGTGAGCAGAATAAAAGGGAAATATCCAAAAAATTTTATATGAAGACAAAAACGCTAGCAGAAAGAAAAAGAACATGTTTAGGAGCAAGGAGTCACATTAGAAGCGTTTAACGCTTAGATTTTCAATAAGACCTGGCGATGGTATTACAGGCGGCGGTTGGGCCCCTGGTCAGTGCCTTCACCCCCATCGCCCCCCATCCCGCCTGTAAATCATGGGTAAAAAAACAGCTTGTTATCTTGGGGTTATTAAAAAAAATTTGCCCGTAAAGCTATAGTCTTTACGGGGGATTTAGGGGGGGGTTGTGGTTTTGGTTTCTTTGAAATGTGGTTTTGGGGCCCGTTTGGGTTGTTTTTAATATGGGGTTTTTTTGTTGCCGTTTAAGGTTTTAAAAAATTGTTTTATTTTTGTTTTTTTTTTGTTTTCAAATTCGGGTTTGGAAGGGGTTGGTGTTTTTTTTTTTGTTGTTTAGTTGTTTCTGGGTTTTTTTGTTTTTCCCGATTTCGTTTATGCCTGCCCCAAGGGTTTTCTTATTGGGTTTTTTTTGTTTTAGTTAGGCAGACGCGTTAAAATCCAAAAACAAGTCTCTTTTCTTTATTCATTTTGGTTTTTTTTTTTGAATTCAACGGTTTGGGCCCTTTAAAGCAAGATTGTTTTTTCTGAGGGGGTCATTTTCTCTTGTTTGTTTACCCGCCCCAAATAAATGGCAGATTTTTTTCTTTTTCCCGACCTTTGTTAAAAAATTTTTGCCGGTTTTATTTTGTTTTATTAAATTTTCCCCTGGAGGAGGTAAAAAGGCCGCTGTTTACCGTGGCCCCAAAAAAAGGGGGGCCCAACCTTTTGATCCCTTTTTGTTAAAAATTTTTGTAATTTTAATCTTAAGTTTTTAAATTTAACTGTTTTAATGGGTTTAAATTTTTCTTTGTAAGGGTTTTTTGTCAAAAACCCCGAAGGGAATAAAAATGCTTCGACCCCCCGGTGGGGGTTTGGAAGCAAAAACACCCCTTAGAAAAACCACCAAAGTTTAATTTGTTTTAAACTGCTAGTTTCCCTTTGAAGTGTCTTTTTTAAAAAGGGGGGTTGTATCTGTTTATGGGGTCTTCCTTTACTTGAAAAGGGGTGCTGAAAGAAATGTCAAGAGATGTTGTTTATTTTTTTGTGGGGCCCCAATTTTTTGCTTGTTATTTAAGATCAATTTGTTTTAAAAAATTTTGTAAAATAAATAAGACCCCCTTTTTTTTAAAAGCTATTGTCAATTGGGCCAAATGGGGATTATGGTTTTTTCAAATTTGGTTTTAAATTTTGTTCAAAAAAAAAATAGCCCAAAAATTTAAAAAACAAAACCCTTAAAAATAATTTTTAAATTTTTCTCCAAAAAAAAGGAAAGGAAATTTAAATTTTTTAAATTAAAAAAAGCAAATTAAAAAAAGACATTCAGTTGAAGAAAGAAAGGGGTTTCTTTTGTAAAACTGCAAAAGGTTTTACTACCCCAAAAAATTTTTAAATAAAAAAAATTTTTAATAGGGGGTTCGTACTGTTAATTAAATACTTTTTTTCTTTATGGCAGATGATAAAATTAAGAGGAAGGTCAATTTTTAAAAGAGCCCCCAGGGGAATTTTTGCATTAGAAAAATTTAATTTTCCCAATTTAGTTTAAAAATTTTTTTGTAAAATTTAGACATTTTTTAAAATTTCAGAAAAACAGGGAACGGAAAAGTGATCTGAAATTTTTAAAAAAAAAATTTGGTTAAAAAAAGTGCGGGAAAAAAAGAAAATTTCCCCAAAATGAAAAAAAGGGCAAGTTGCCTTAACAAAAATGATGGGTTTTTGGTTTTGGGCACAAAAGGGGAAAAACAAAGAGGGTTACAAAAAAAATTTTTTCCCAAACTAACAATGCCTTTAAAAAACCCCTTGTTAAAATAGTTTAAAAAGAAACAAAGGTTAAACCTTTTATTTTTGAAAAAAAGACTTTTTTGCCTAAAAATTTGGGGTTGAAAACTTCAATTGGTTTTTTGAGTTTATCAAACAAACAAAAATTAAAAAAAGGGGGAAAAACGTCCTCCCCGGGCATTTTAAAATTTTTCCCAAAAAAATTTTTCATTGCTAAATTTGGGGGACACCAAAAGAAAGAAACTGTCAAAAATGAAAATTTTGGGCGGGACGGTCCTTTTTTAAAAAAATTCAAAAGTGGAAAAACTTTGGGGTTGAAAAAATTAAATTTCTTCCTTTTTTAAAGGTGGGGGGGTTGGGTTTGTGAAAAATCAATATTTTTAATAAAAAATTTCGAAAAAAGGAAATTTAAATGGGTTTTTTAACGAAAAGTTTTGAAAATATATAAAATTTAATAAAAAATTTTCGTTAAAAAACAGGAGAAAAATTTTGCGCCTGAAGTTTAAATTTGAAAAAAAACCCCCTTTTTTCACGATTTTGGGGCTTTTGGAAAAAAAAAAATTGAATTTAAAAAACGTTTTTTTTTTTGGTTTTTTGTAAAAATTTAAATTTGGGTTTGAAGAAAGGTTTTAGGGAAACATTAAAATTTTTTAAACTAGAAAACTGGGATGTTTTAACATAATGTTTGGGCCAGTTTTATTTAAAATGTTCCGAAAAGCAAAAAAAAGGCACTTTTTTTAAAACCTTTTTGGAGAAGGGAATAATTTGGAAATTTTATGCCCCAAAAATTTAAAAAGTTTTTAAAATTTGAAACATTAAAACTTAGTTTTTTTTAAAGAAAGTCTTTGAGAGCTGCGGAAAAGATGTTTTTAAAATGTTGGAAAAACCCCGGTTAAAAAAACTAAAAAGAAAGGAAAAAGTTTGAAAAGGATTCCTACAAAATTTTGTTTGTGGGATAAGGGGGGAACGTTTAAAAAATTAAAGGGCGGGGTAAAAATGGGAGGGGGTTGGTTGTGGGTTTACGTTTTTAGGTTCTAAATTGTGGAAAAATGTTGAAAAATAGGGTTATGGTGTTTTTTAGAATGATTGAACAAAATGAAAAATATTTTTTTTAAATTTGAAAAAATTTCAGAAATTTGGATTAAAAAAATTTAAAAACATTTCTTAAAAAGGGTTTTAAAAAATTTAAAAAGTTTTTAAAAGGTTTTGATAAAATTTAACTGGGTTAAAAATTTGTTTAAAAAATTTTTTGGGGAGCTTGGTAATATTTTTTACTTTTTTTAAAACCCCTTTTTTAAATTTTTTATTTTAAAAATTTTTTCGGGGAAATTTAAAAACCCAAATTTTCCTATTTCAACGTAAAAAATAAATTTTACTTTTGATTTTGCCAACGATTATTACACAAACATTTTATTTTTTTTTTTATTAATTATAATTTTTTATATCTAATTATTTTATTTTTATTTTTTTTAAATTTTGTTTTTTTATCCAATTTTTTTATTTTTATTTTTTTAATTTTTATTTTATTAATGCAAAAAATTTGGGGGGGGTGGAAAATGGAAAAAGACAGAAAAAAGAAATCAAGAAAACCGGGGGGGCAGGGTTTACAACCCCCCAAACCCAAAAAGCGTTGTCATTGGTCTGGCCTTGCGAAAGATTTCACCACTACATTTTTGGCATAGATTCATTCTGAACGAAATTCATCTACTTGAAGAGATCAAAACCATAGCTGTGAACAGACCATTACAAAGCTATCACTTCACAGTGAGATACAGACAGGAACCTCAAAAGATAGCAGACCCACTGTCATGCGTGGTGAAACAAAAAAGAGCAAAATAAGGCACAGAAGAATGAAGTAGAAGATCACATCTACTTTGTGGCCAAAGAAGCTGTCCCAAATGCACTCACCCCACGTAAAATTGAAGAGTAGCTGCAGTTGACAGCGAAATTATTCAGTTGAGAGAATGCATTCAAACAAGCAAGTGGGAGAATTGCTCAAACCAGGCATACAAAACTGTAAAAGAGGAACTCGCATGTCTCGGGAAACTGATTCCACGAGGAAGTAGAATTGTGATCCCAGAAAAACTCAGACAAAAAGTAAAATGTAGAAAGAGAGGGGGTTAGTTACCGCCAAGGACACAGACAAACAGAGTACAGGACATGTCTGTTTCTCTGTTTGTGTCCTTGGCGGTAACTAACCCCCTCTGTTTTGCTTTATTTTCCACCCTCAGTCACTCTGTTTTGAAACCAGACAAAAAGAGATTGACATTGCCCACAAAGGTCATCAGGGAATTGTGAAAACAAAAGAAAGACTCAGGACGAAAGTCTGGTGGCCGGAATTGATAGGGATACTGAGAAACGAGTAAGATCCTGTCATGCTTGCCAAGTTGTGGGCCAACCATCAAGACAGGAACCAGTTGCTCGAAAGAAATTCCCTGATGGACCATGGTAAGACGTAGCGATCGACATTTTGGGACCAAGTGACGAATCGATTCTGGTCACAGTCGATTATTACAGTCGATATTTTGAGACCACAATCCTGAGAGCAACACAGACAAAGCGCATAATCACAGCATTGGAAAATGTGTTCAGAACACACGGTCTACCCGTATCACTCACAACAGATAATGGCCCACAGTTTGTTTCAGACGAGTTTTCCCAGTTCTTGAAAGAACAAGGAATCGAACATCATCACACAACTCCGTTGTGGCCACAAGCCAACGGTGAAGTTGAGCGACAGAATAGAACAATCATGAAAGCCATTAGAACAGCACAGGCAGAAAAGAAAGACAGGAAACGAGAACTAAACACATTTCTGTTGGCATATCGTACCACACGACACCAACGGTTTTTTTTTTTTTTTTCCTAATGCCCAAATCCACCTCTTCAGTTTTTGGTGCTTCACACTGTCCTCTTCATCTGCCCAAAAAAAATCGAAAAAAAAAACAAGAAACAATTTCCACTACTAGCTTTTTCCTTTTTTTCCTCCTCCAACCAGTCTCTTTCACTCCATGCATAGTCTGTATGTTCTTTAAAAATGTACATATTTTTGCAGATTTTAGTGTTTTTGCGTTTGATACAAAGTGCCTGGGTTTGTTTATGTTCTAATGTGTGGTGTACTGGCACTCTCACTCTGATATTGTGCTGTTTCTACAAAGAAAACAACATAAGTTAAACAATAGACTTAATTATTTTCTTTTCTTTCACTTTTTCCAAGAGAGAGCGAGAGACAGAGAGACGGAGAGAGACACAGAGAGAGAGAAAGAGAGGGAGACAGCGAGCGAGAGAAAGAGAGGGGGAGGGAGAGACAGACAGACAGACAGAGGTGGCATCGTAGCAATGAATGCAAAATTTGTTCCAGATCGTCTTACCAATTGGCTATTCTCCGATACGGCCAGCCTTATAGCGAAAAGAAAGGGTCCACAAGGAAGACAAGGGGAAGCCAATACGCATGACAAAGACTTAGGAGTTTTTCTGTTGTTGTTGCTTTCCCTTTTCTTTCCCTCTCCCGATTGCCCCCCCTCCCTCCCCAAACGTCCACCCCCCTCCCCCCTCACCCCACCCTCTCCCCATCCTGTATGTGTGCACACCTTAAAGGATATCGTGGGTCCAAATTTTCCTACCTTCCCCTCAAACTCTACCTAAGCGCGTGAGCGCTACTCACGCTCTCTCTCTTTTTTTTTCCGGGGATGGTGGTGGTGGCACCACCATCCCCGGAAAAAAAAAAGAGAGAGAGAGAGAGAGAGAGAGAGAGTGGGGGGGGGGGGGGGGAGCAACAGCCAGACAGACCGTCGGAGAGACAAAAAACAGACGTATAGGTAGGCAGAAACGGCGTCGTAGAGATGAAATTTAGGTCTTTTGTATGTCGTCTCACCAATTGGATGTTCCCCGATGAAGCCAACCTCACAGCGAAAATGAAAGGTCCGCAAGGAAGACAAGAGGAAATCCAAGAAGTGAGACAATAGGCATATTTGTATTCCTTGACCCCCCCCCCCCCCCCCCCCCCCAACCGAGTCCCCCCTCCCTAGATAACCGGACCCTCCCTCTCCCCTACTCCGCAACTCTCCCGCAGAGATCCTCTCCCCCCCCCCCCCCCCTCACACCCACCCCCTCTTTTCATATTAAACGCATGAACAGTGTATTTTTTTCCTTCCTTTTTTCCATTTTCTTTCTCTCCCCCCCCCCCCCCACCCCCCCCCCCCCCCCTTCCACTAAGCATATTGAGACTTACACCCTTTTACACCCCTTCGGACATTATACTCTTTCTCAAAAATTAGTTGCAGAGGAATACCCGTGTTCGTCTTTTTGAAAATACTAATACACATTTTACTCAATAATATGATAAAATTGATACACTGGTAATTTGTCTTCGAAACAATCGATTTACTAATGCCAAATAATACATCTGTGTTTGATAATTTAATATGAGCATGCGTTTCTAAGTAAATTTCTTGCTCAATAAATCTCCAAAAATTGTAGACGATTGGACACTCGCAGAAAAAGTGTTCAATGAAATCAGATGTGTTAGGACAGAACGAGCATTTGTTTGAGTCTTTTACTTTCATTTTACTAAGCATGATATTCGTAGGATATATATTGTGTAGTATTTTCCAGTGGAGAACTCTAAGTCTTACCTCTTTTGTAACATCTGTGGCTCGACACCATGTGGATTTGTCTAAGTCAATATTGACTACTTATGGAACATAAGGAAATTCAAACACCTACTGCGAATGCCTTCTGGTACAGAATGTTTGGCATTGCAATGCCAAACATTCTGTACCAGAAGGCATTCGCAGTAGGTGTTTGAATTTCCTTATGTTCCATAACTAGTTTCCCTATTTGTTTGGGCTTTGCATTTAGCATACTGGCAAAGCAGGGGAGCGTCCCAGATCCAGCTTCACCCGACTGGATCCACTGGATCCACTGAGCTGGTATGGAATTGATCACAGCATTGTACTGAAACAATGTAAGGGCTCTGTTCTGGCCAACCAATCCCTGCATTTCTTCTTAAGACAGTAATCTATTTTCTCTTTTATGAATTATATCTTTAATTTGCTCAATGTCATTCTTTACCCAGTTTTTAAAATATAATACCTGATTTTTATAACGAATTAAATTATTGTTAAAAAGCTGTTGACTGTGGAAATTGTTTTTGTCGATATCGTTAATTTTTATTAGTATTTTGTGGTTTAGATAAACTGAAAACACATCTTTCCAGAATTTATTAGTAACTAAACTTAACTCTTTTAGGTCTTTAGCTCTGCAGTTTATACAAAAAAACATCTGTCTTTGCGAGGTGTTGTAAATGCCATTTGGGTATTAATGCCCAGTTTTCTTGTTCGGTGGCTTTAAAGAGTTTGCCCGCCCATTGTAAGTACAAACACTTTTGAAAGTTACTCAGATTAATCATATTAAGTCCTCCTTCCGCCACGCTTGCTTCTATTACTTTTCTTTTGACTTTTTCAAAAGCTTTTCTATTGTTAAATCTTTTTTCTTCCACAGGAATCTGTAAAGGGTTAAGTTAATTTTGTTTAGTACATAGTCTGGGAGTCCTATGGATTGCATGACATAAAGAAACTGACTAACTAAAAATGGTTTTATTACAACAATCTTACCCTGTATACTGATATCCCGTTTACTCCATTCTCTGATCAATTTATTCATTTGATACATCCTATTACTCCAATTATCTTCAATATCCCTGGCCATCCTATCACGTTGGAAATAAATGCCTAATATCTTTATTTTATCAACTGTGGTGAAAGGAAGTTCTGGTTCTCCTATCTGCCTTTCCATGGGTAAGACTTTCGTTTTCTGTATATTTAATTTTAAACCTGAGAAACTTTGGAATGTTGTAAAGATTTCTAAAGATTTGACCATGTCTCTTTTATCTCTAAGAAATAGGGTTGTATCATCCGCCATTTGTTTGATTTTTAAAGGATTATTATCTGGCACAGTGGTTGGGACGCTAATGCCAGATATGGAGCTATTTCTGACTTTAATCGCTAACAGCTCCACTGCCAGAACAAAGGCAAATGGAGAAAACGGGCATCCTTGTCTAATTCCACAAGCAAGATTAAACGGTTCAGATATCCACCCCCCATGATTTATTGAACTAGCAGGGTTCTTTGTCAGTATGGCAACCCACTTCTAAATTCAGTCCCGAAACCAAAAACTTTAAAAGCATGCAACAGAAAATCTTTTGACAATGAATCAAAGGCTTTTGAAAAATCAACTGCCAGTAAGTAACCCGTTTTTATTTGTTTGGTTAAGGTAATTGATTGTATCATCTATTGATCGTATAATTGTGGCAATGTTTCTGCCTTTGATAATCCTACTTGGTCGTTTTTAACTAATTTGTGGATGACTCTTCCAAGTC
>JAFLJL010018644.1:70877-88762 GCA_018398815.1 Conus ventricosus | reverse complement strand
TGTTATTGGAGGCCTAAGTATAGGATACACAATGCTTGGTAAAAGCCTGTTAAAAATTAAACCGGCTGATCTTGGCAAACTAGACTTTGAGGATTCGGCAAAGCTGATTAAAGTACTCTGGACTCTGGATACGAGGGTTTTAAAGTAGTCATAAAGAAATTCTAACATTAAAAGCTTTGATAATTCTAAAACAGTAAACCCGATAAATACAGGTTTGTCCCAATTTGACTTTCTTATTCTTCATCATTATGCCAAAAAGCCCATCATGAAATCTTCTAAAGTCCTGATAATTAGGTTTTGAAGTCAGCTTAATTGCCTCGTTCTCTTTGGTGACCAATCTGACATCTATACGCTTGTGGGGATTCTCCATAGTCTTTCCAAAACAGCTGTTGTTCATCAGCTTGAAAAAGTCTTTTTCTGAAGCACTGTAGATTTAGTTCTAAGATCAGTGTTCTTCATTATGTATGGTTTCATGACTGTTCTTGATCAAAAGCAATTATACGATGAACTGCTCTCAACTTTAAACCATGTCTTAAATAAAATTGTAGAAGTCTGTAATGACAGACATAATTTTTTTGCGCGAAGATTAGGCACAAGTTTAGGCGGCTCTGTTGGATTCATCGTTAGACTTTCTGCTGCTAATGGGTAGTATTATGTAGGTCATGGAGTTCATGAGGATATTCTAAGTCAACTTCTAGAATAAAGCCCCGATGTCAATCGGGCTATAACTGTTCAACCACTTTAATGCCTTTGAATATTATTCGTACCGCCGCCAGTGTACATTTCAAAGTTACGTAATGGAAGTGATTGCGCCATAGCCCAACCATACAGATTGTTTGCATCTAAATACATGAGATAGTTAGACCTTTTACTTGGATCATAGTCGTCCAAGTATTTGTTGTTTGCTTTACAGTAATGATGCGACGCCATACTAATTTCCTCCACGCAATCCGTTTTCAATCATCTGAATCATTGGTAAATCTGACAATAAATCAATCTGTACTCTAGTATCTTTTAAGAAAGCGTCCCAACTCATCCCAGGCGCAGAAATGTAATGCGCGGGATCCAGGCTATAATGTTTCATGCAGGTCTTTCTATAATTTTCAAAAATGTCCACCAACAACAACGTCAGCCATCAAGTATGAGTCATGATAGTCTCCCATCGTTTTACAGTCTAACTTCTGCCATGCTTCTTGAGCATGCTGGTAATCAGAATCACTGATGCCCTTTCCTCTAAGACAAGAAAAGAACGCGTCTTTAGGTGGAAGTGTATCTTCGTCAAACCTTCCCAACTGTTCATGTACTCATAAGGGTAAACGCCCTTTCTAACAAGAGTTGGGTCAAAATATTCTTCTGTTATTGGGCAGGACTTTAAGGACATTGCTAGTGACTCTAACGATCCCATCAGGTGTTGCATAGAGTCATAAAAAGACATGTTATTTAAAGTGAAACACATGTACTTTTCTGATGACTGTGCAATGCATGACACCCTGAAGTCGCTGGAGTCGCTGGTTACTGCTTGCATTATAAGATGAGAGTCGAAACCTCGCAAGTTATGAAAGAAGATGGCACCCTCCACTTCGCTGGGTCAAACTTTAGTTGAAGATTGCAGTTGTTGTGCGCTGCTCCTCTGAACTTTCCGCTAATGTGATCATGGTCTCTTACTGTCGGATTTACACTCTTGGGCGTTAGCTCTAAACCGCAAATCCAACAATGTGTGGCCGAGTCATACTGTTGTTGATCTTCGGGAGTCATAATAATGTCTGAGAGATTCAGATTATTAGAACAGACATTACGCACTTGCTGCATGCGTTTTAAGAAGTATTTTGCAGCATTAGGCCCTCTATATAAATTCTGGCTTTGAATGAACGCCACCCGACCTGACAATAATAAGGCAAATGAACAGATCTGATGATTACTCATTAAGACTGTTTTCGGAAGTTTCTGTGGCCTCGGCCCTCATAAGGAACAATAAGCGACTCGAAGTCTGCGTAAACTACGTATGGACCTGTTTGCAGCCGTTTCCAGTTCTTAAAACTAACTTTAGATCCAGGCGGGGGCGTAATTAGTTCTGTCTTACAGTCAACTGGGCTAATACAATGTTTTTTATGTTCAAGCGCGGCTTGAAAGGATAGAATTCTTGTTAAACATTTTCTACAGAATTCTTGTTTGCGCCCATGTTTTGAAGTATGCTGCATTAGTCTACTCATTGTGCGTATCAATGTGTAATGTTGAGGCAACCCTGTTGGCGAAGACATTAGGAGTAAGTCCACATGACTTTTGGCTGGATCACCTATTGTTGGGCTGTCTTTAGACACTCTAATAGGCACCAAATTTGTTTTCTCAGACCATGTGTATACATTAACAGTTATTGGTTTGTTTTGTTCTTCAAACTGATCAATTTTGTCCACGCTAACAGGAAAGGATATTCCACTAAAGTTAAGATCATTGATGTAAGGTTCATAGTTAGATACTCTCTCTGCGTTTTTGCGGACGTAATGCAGCCTTGCAAGAACCACCACATAAAACATTTGCTGTCTGAATTCTTTATGTTTAGAACTGCTCTTTTTGCAACTAATGCTGGAGGTATGGAATTAAGACTTGCCTACAATCGGCTCATACTTAGCCTGTTTTAATCTGATCTCTAAGACTTTGCCCTCTGACCAACCAGAGCCTCTCATTTTGGCTTCTTCAGCGGCCTCGTCAAACCGTGTAGTAAACATTTGGTCTGCCCAACCAGGTGTTAAGTCATTATGAGAAAGAATAACCTGTTGTTTAGTTGAGACCCAGACTTCTAGATTTTCTTCATTTATTGTTATATAGTCGATTAAAACAGCTAACATTACTTTAACTGGCGGGTCTATTGTTAGTTTACCTGGAACTTGAGAAATAGCATGCACAACACTTGCCTGTACGTTTGTTGGATCAATGACTTCTAGATTAATATCATTTAAAGCTTTTGACAAACGCTCTCCCTTAAGCATTCTTCAAACAATTCGTCTGGTCCTTCATATATCTCAGCCATGTTGAGTTTTTCTTTTCAATTGAAACTATTTATTTAAATTTTAAAAAATACAACGACATCGACTCCGGGGGCGTCTCCAAAGTCGTCTTAACAGAATCAATATCAACGGTCTTTTTGTGCTTGGACTCATAACCTAAAGTATAAACGCCCTTTTATGTTGTTAATGTGAGCTGTTTAGAACAGAGTTTAATGTCTCGTTTACTTTTTTTAAACATTCCTTTTTTATCTGCTCGGTGTCTGGCTGTTGAGAAAAACTCATGCCCTTGCCTTTTTTTGAAGATCAAACTTTTGTCTTTTATAGTCATAAAAATCGGCCTGTAAACGACTAAATTCTTCATCTGTGATGTGTGAGTCAACTAGTGCTTTATTTATTGTCAGTTTGAACGAACTAAGTTTAGCTTTTATTAGTTGAACCATAGCTGTGTGCTTTTGGAGTTTAGTTTTTAATTTTTTGCTAGCAGCACTTACAGCTAATGAACACAGGCCAAGAGCTAAAGACAAACCACCTAGAGGTAAAGCTGCAGGTACACCAACACCTGTTGCTAAGAGACCTACACTTGTCCCTGCCGATAGACCACTCAAAGCCGATGCTCCAGTATTAACATATGTAACGCATTAAAGGCAGCAGAATACCTTCGTTTGGTTTTGCTGTATTTTAAAAGGTCCTGCTCTAGTTTTTGTTGCATTTGTGTAATGTTGGTTAATCTGAAGGTTTTTATGTCAGAGGTTTCTACTATCCCTTCTTTTGGCGACTCTGCGCTGTAGGTACTTTTGGATAATGCTTAACAGACATGCTTTTTAAAATAAAAAAATAATTTAGTAATGTATATCTTTTAATCTGTTATCTTGAATATTCAGCTGCGCATCATATATTAAAAACAAATGTACATTAAGTGGTTTATCGTCATCTTTTTCTTTGTCAATTTGAATGTTTATTCTGTCTTTAACAGCTCTCCCACTTCCATGTAAATGATTATCCTCTGTTGACCTTAGGTCAATCCATAAACCGTATTTCGTTGTTAAATAATCATCAAGTCTAACACTGTGAAGGTGTAGATCTTTAGACACAAGGTCAACTGTTGGAGTTCTACACCTCCCGCCACAAACAGTTTTCTTATTTCATCAAAATGTTGATAAGTTTTAAGCCCGCTAGCGTAGATTTGGTTAGGACTACCTCAATTGAACATTGTACTTTCGTTATTTTTGGATTAAGAAACTTTTCAGTTTGTCTTTTGAATGGTTCTTCATCTTCACACAGCAATAAAATACCTTTAAGCGATCTTGTGTGTCACTAAAACTAAAATTCCCATATAGTGTCTGCCTGCTTTTAGGATATGTAGAATGGTGAATCACCTTTCGTATTATATTGCTAATTTTGGACTGATATTGTTGCTCAATCAGCCTTGCTAAGTGAGGGTTGCTAACAATGTCAAACTCTAACGAGATGTCAGAATGCTGTACTTTGCTTCGGTGTCTGTAGATATAATAACATATTTGTATTCATTAAAAGTTAGTTCATATGACAATCTGTCTTTTAATGCTCCTTGAAAGTACGGTGCATGCGCACTTAACAACTCAAAATCTAAGGGGATGGAAAAAGCGATTACCATACGCAAAACTTACAGCTACATACTTTTTGCCGTCTTTAGCATCTGCAGCGCCTATTCTATGTTTTAGTGCTTCTTTATTTTCAATTCCTTGAAACGCAAGATCATTCCTTTCATTCTCGGTTAGCCATAGATCAGAATAGGTTAAAAATATGTCTGCATTGTGTAAAGAAAAATATTTCTTGCCCCTCAAGTTTTATAGAAATTTTCTTAACGATTGCCCGTCCCAGATTCTGCACAACTGTCCTGTTTGTGTCTGTTGCTGCTTCGAGTTCTATTTTGAAAGTAAGTCGCGCAGAGCCTGGCACAATCACTTCATCTGCTCCTAGGTCTGAAATTTGACAGTAAGAATTTGATCTGCATCAATAGTAGATGGATTATTTAAAACAATAATATTCCGTTTATTTCCCTTCACGCCAAAGGGCTCTTTCAGTCTTCTATGCCGGTCAAGAATTGAACCATATGTTTGCGACATTTTTATAAAACAAAATAAAAGTTAATTATTTAAAAACATGGCAGGAATTGAAGGTGAAGAAGATTATGATGTTTTTGATCCTGGAGACGACATGAGTGAAATGACTCCTTTGACACAGCATCGCTCAACGCTCTCAATGTGGCATGAATTAACAGAACCTAAGGTCAGATCATTTTACCAAAGTTTAGGTCAAGAAACCTCCCGAATTTATAGACCAAATGATTTTGAATTAAAAGATGGCCATTTGTAGTGAAAATCGATCAAGGAGAACCTGTTCGGCTTACAACTAAACCAGACCCATCAAAGTTTTTAGCCGAGAGTACAATTAGACAAAGACTCAGTGTGAGAGATCAAAATCGTGTTGGCATTTCTAAACCAAAATTACATGGGAAGGCTGTTTCTAAACTTCAAAACACACTGCAGGAACTCCCAACAGATAACCAAATACAAAACATGGAACTTCAAGATTTAAGTCAAACAGCAGATGAAATAATAAATACAATAGAGGCAGAAACCAGTTTTTCAGAAGAAACAGTACCAAAAACAATTGATGTTTTCTTCATTGCCTATGAGAGAATTATTAGCCCTTAATCGAACTTTAAGAACCTTCAGAGGCGAATTAATAAACAATTCAGCAAAACTAAGTAAAAAAGATGAGGATATAAAAAGAGAAAAAGAAAAACTCGTTGAGGCTAATGACGCCAACTTAGGGCATGATATTAAAGAAAGAATAACCCAAAAACTAAAAGAACTTGAACAAGAAAGATCATTAAGACTAGAAGTGATGTCTACTAACCGAGAACAATTACGATCTCAAGTGAGCAGAATAAGAGAAAAATATCCAAAGAATTTTATATGAAGACACGACACTAGCAGAACGAATACGAACACTGTTTAGAGAGCAAGGAGTCACATTAGCAAGCGTTATAACGGCCTTAGGGTTTTTCAATAAGTACACTGGTGAAGGCTATTACAGGGGCGGTGGTTCCTGGTCAGTGCCTCCACCGCCATCACCTCCATTACCGCCTGATAAATCATGGGAAAAAACAGCTTGATCATCTTGCGGGTTTATTAAAAAAATTAGCCAGTAAAGCCATGGACGCTTTACCGGGTATATTAGGGGTGTTGTTAGCTGGCTTTTGTCTACTGCAGGCAAAGTAGTTGGCTTTATGGCCGAGCACTTATGGACATTAGTTCTCTTAATAGTTGGGTTAATTTTTAGTAAAATAAAGAAGAGAATCCTAGGCCAGTTAATCCAAAAACAAGCGCTGTCTTTTCATATTCATGGTCATTATTTTTTTTTACTTCAACGGGCCCTTTGGGCTTTGGGCCTTGGGGATTGGATGACTTATTCTTGGGGGTCGACTTGTTTGTTTACTGCTTGCAATATTACAGGCTCAGAATTTGTTTCGTTTTTTCAGACCTTCTGTTCATTGCCTGCCACAAGGATTTCATTATTGTAGTTTATTATTGTGCCTATCTGGAGTCTGAGGTCAGAAGGCAGCATGTAAAACCAGTGCCAACAGCAAAGTCTACTTTCGATCTTGCGTAAATTGTAAAACATTTTGGTACCTTTTTATACTTGAACGTAAATCAACTGTAGAATTAATGGCGTCCTCTAAATTTGCTAAGTATTGTTTTTGTGCATCAAAACCAGTAGAAGGATCAGTTATGCTCGATCTCGTTTGTGCTTGCGAACCTAGCAAACACCAAACGTAAGTACGAACAGAGTCGTTTATTCGTTCTATTCCTGCTTTAGTTAGGCCCTTAGAAGTGTCTAATATAAATGTTGTCCATGCTGTTTTATGCTCTTGCTCTATGGACCCGAGGTGAACAGCTGTGCCTGAAGAGAAGATGTGTAAGGAGGATTCCAGTCATAGTTATACTTTCTGTGCACACCCCAAAATAAGGGGTGCCTAGACCATGATTAAGATCCAACTTTTGTCTAAAGTCTGTCTTAACCTTAATATTGAAAATTTGTTACAGATCCTTTCAAAAGCCTTCATGTCTATTCTGTTGCTGAATGGATTAAACGGTTTGTCATTTGGTAATGGTGCTTGCAGTTCAGTCAAAATACGTCTGAAGGTGTAATAGAAATGAAATCTGTACACTGACCTCACCAAAGGATTAGGGTGATTTAAGTGATCAACATACGACACTCCACACCCAGTTGATGCACAAAACACAGCAAAGTTTAACTGGTTCTGATAAAAACTGCATCGGATGACTAAACCACACTTTCGGGATGTGGTCGTTTTTAATAGGAGGGTTAAGATAGCTCTTCAATGGAGTACTAACCTTTACTTGAAAGGCGTCAGACTGAGTCACAGAAATGTTAAAGTATCAGTTGTTATGTTTTTAAGATTGTAGTGCGGCCCAACAGAATATTTTGCATCAGTATATTTGAATGCACTCATTTTTATTTTGTTTAAAAAATGTTTATAACAATAACAACTCAAGACAGTCCTTCGTTTTTAGAACATGCTATTGATAACAATTGCGGAACCCGAAGGGTTGCACTCCATGAAATTTTTACAAAGTCGTATGGTTTAATATAAGTGAATCCAAGATTAATAATACGATTCTAAAAGTTGACAAATCAGGGACCAAAGTTAGCCAGTTAACAATACCTGATGGTTATTACGGGTTTTGCTCGCTAAAAGAAGCAATGAGTAACTTCGACATTACTCTCAAACTTAACAATGCAAATCTAAAAACAATGTTAACATTCAAGCCTGAAGAAGAAGCAGGTTACTAATTTGATAAAGAGCTAGCTAAAATGTTAGGCTTTGCAGCTGACAATCATAGATTTAGAGTTGCACCAAACAAAACTACTTATGAGGGAGAAAATCCGCTCGATCTTGCATTACATTCATTACTCTATGTTCATTTGGATGAGCTGAGCACTGATGAAAACTTATATGATGGAAGGCCTCAACTGTTTTAAGAGCTCTTCCATCTGGGAAAGCCGCATATTGCGATTATGAAATTATACAATTCCCTAATTTACAGTTTAAAAGATTAGTTTGTGGGAGGGTCGGATCATTTAATATAAAAATCGCAGACAAAGCAGGAAAAGTTGTGAAATGTGATAACCTACACATTGTTTTAGAAATAAAAATAATTAGTTGTTCTAAAAAATGTCGCGTGGACCAGAAGAATCGGGAGTTACATTAGCGCCTGTGAGGTGTATAACTTTAGAATTAAAAGACCTTGCAGACGTTGCGGACTTTGAACAGAACGGTGAGATAGGCGCTTTGTATGGTTTTGAGTACCACTAAAGATGGTGATTATAAACGTAAAGAAGTAAGCGACAACAAAAGGTTTCCTAAACTAGAACAACTGCGCAATGTAGAAGCAAATAATGCTGGCCAGTATGAATATAAAATAGTTCGAAAACCTGACAGCAAATGGCACTTAGAACCATATTTAGAATGGGACATAAAATTTGAATTCATAAGCCCATTTACATTTTTTGACCGCCAAAAAGTTTCAGAAAAACATTCAACTCTGGCCCTTTACATGTAAGTCTTATGCCAGAGTTTTGAAAGATGCTTCTACAAAATTACAGTTCATTCCGCAAATGAAATTAGGAGACACGTTCACAATGATATTTGAAATTTCTGTCTTAAAAGATGTGGAGAGGGATGGGGTTGTGGGCGTTAGTGACGTCCTTCTAAAAGGAATTTTTAATTAGCTGGCAAAACTTAGACGTTGAAACTTAAAGTTACTGTCGTCATTCTTCACAATGGTGAGGATATTAAGGTCATAACAACAAGCAAAAAATCAATATTAGTCTAAATAGAAACAATCTTACAGAACTGAATTGGATTAATCTTACACATTTAGGCCTTACAGGGTTTTATTATACTGAACACGTTTTGACAGAGAGTATGATAAATATAATAACTGGGTTAAATTAAATTCTGTTATAAAACTATGGAGCAATTAAACTTTATGATAAAAACTCCTCATTGTTCATTGATTTGTGGACAGACTGGTTGTGGAAAAACAATATTTGTCCTAGACCTATTACAAACAGTTTATCGCTATAATTTTGATCATATTGTGATTTTCTGTCCAACAATTAAATGGAACAAAGCATATCAGGATAGAGGTTTATATGGACGGATGATGACATAATTTAGTTGATCCTAGCAAAAATTGAGTGAGTGTTTAGAATACTTTTATAGAGCGTTTGCAGGAACGCAGACCTATTTATTATAGATGACTGTTCGGCAGAAAGAGACATAGTTAAAAAAAGAAACACTTTGTCAAAACTGGCTTTCAGTGGAAGACATGCTGGGATAAGTGTGTGGATTTTATGTCAAAAATATAACTCAGTTTTAAAAGACTTTAGAGAACAATTAAAGACTGTAGTTTTATTTCACATGAAAGACAGAGACGCATTGATGCATGTATGCGTGAAAATGATGTTATTGAAAACAAACAAGAAAAAACAAAGGATTAAGCAAAAACTAAAATCTGAAAAATTTAGTAAATTAGTATTGAAAACGGATAATCCTACACAGTATGCATGTTTGTAGGGTTTACTAGTCAGAGAACGGGAAAATGCTGAGTCTAGGGCAGCTGCCCGAAACTTGTTGAGGGCAGGTGAGCTAGACTCAGCATTTTCCCGTACTCTGTTTTCATATAAAATTCTTTGGTAGTTTCTCTATTTGCTCATTGAGTTGGTAATTGTTCTCGGTTAGTAGAAACACTTTAGTCTTGCTGTATCTTTCTTGTTCAAGTTCTTTTAGTCTTTGGGTTATTCTTTCTTTCAATATCATGCCTAAGTTGGCGTAATCAGCCTCCAAACGAGTTTTTCTTTTTCTTTTTTATATGTCATCTAGTTCACCCAGTTTTGCTAAATGTTTGTTAATTCGCTCTGATTGCTCTCAAAGCATGATCAAGGGCCGCTATTTCTCGCATGGGTAGCGGTGGGTGTGTATAGTTTTTAATGGCTGTTTCTTCTGAAAAACTGGTTTCTTCTTCTTATTGCATTATTAATTCGCCCTGCTGATTGAATTAATTCTTTAAGTTCATGTTTTGTATTTGTTAGTGTTGGGAGATCTTGTAGGGTGTTTTGAAGTTTAGAAGAAACTGCATCTCCGTCAAATTTGGGTTTAGAAATGGTCCAAGGCGATTTTGTTCGCTTCACACTGAGTCTTTGTTAATTGTTTCTTTTTTAAACCTTGATGGGTCTGGTTTAGTTGATAAGCCGAATCAGTTGTCCATTATCGTTTTTTTCACAAACAAATGGTCATCTTTTACTTCAAAATCATCAGAGGGATATAAATTTCGGGAAGCTTGCTTGACCTAAACTATTGGTAAAATGATCTGAACTTACTTTCTGTTAATTCACGCCGCAATGAGGGCACTGTGCGATGCTGTGTCAGAGAGAGTCATTTCACTTCATGTCGTCTCCAGGATCAATAACATCATAATCTTCTTCACATTTCCTTCCTGACCATGTTTTTAATTAATTAAATTTTTTATTTTGTTTTATAAAAAATATCGCATATTATGAGTTCAATTCTTCACCCACATAGAAGACTGAAAGAGCCCTTTGGCGTGAAGGGGATATAAACGGAATATTATTGTTCCAAATTATCAATCTACTATTGATTTGCAGTTCTAAAAAAATTTCTTACTGTCCAAATTTCCTGACCTAGGAGCGATGATGGATTAGTGCCAGGCTCTGCGCGGAATTACTTTCAAAAATAGAACTCGATTCAGCAACAGACCAATCAGTGACAGGTGTCCAGATCTGGGACGGGCATTCGTTAAGAAAATTTTTCTTTAAAAACTTGTGGGGAAGAAATCTTTTCTTTACACAATGCAGATATATTTTTAATCTATTCAGATCTATGGCTAACGCGAATGAAAGGGATGATCTTGCGTTTCAAGGAATCGAAATTAAAGATTACTAAATAACACTGAATACGCGCCGCTGATGCTAAAGACGGTAACAAGCCCGAAGCTGTAAGTTATGCGTATGGAAATTGCTTTTCCATCCCCTTAGATTTTTGGGTTGTTAAGTGCGCATGCACGTACTTTCTAGGAGCTTATTAATAAGTAACAGTTGTCATATGAATAATTTTAATGAATACAAACGTGTTATTAAATCTGCAGACACCGAAGCAAAGTACGCTTTTCTGACATCGCGCTAGAGTTTGACTTGTTAGCCAACCTCACTTAGCAAGGCTGATTGAGGCAACAATATCAGTCAAAATTAGCAATATATTACGAAAGAGTGATTTCATCATACAAACATATTAAAAGCTAAGCAGTCACTATATGGAATTTTAGTTTTAGTGCCGCAGCAAAGATAACTTAATGGTATTTTATTGCTGTGTGAAGATGAAGAACCATTCAAAAGACAAGCTGAAAAGTTTCTTAATCCCTAAAATAATGAAAGTACAATGTTCAATTTAGGGTAGTCCTAACAAATCTTTGGGAGTGGACTTAAAACCTTTCAGCATTTGACGAATAAGAAAATTCTTCGGAGGGCTGGAGGCATAGAAGTCCAACAGTAGACCTTGGGTCTAAAGATCTACACCTTCACAGTTGTTAGACTTGTGATTATTTAACAACGCAAAATAAGGTTTATGGATTGACCTAAGGTTCAACTGAGATAATCAGTTGCATGGAAGTGGGGAGAACTGTTAAAGACGGTATAAAACATTCAAATTGATAAAGGAAAAAGAGAATGATAAAACAGTAATGTATATTTGTTTTTATTTATGATGCGCAGGCTTGTATATTCAAGAGAACAGATTAAAAGTATACATTACTAAAAATTATTTTTTATTTTAAAAAAGATGTCTGTTAAGCATTATCCAAAAGTACTTACAGCGCCAGTGTCGCCCCAAGAAGGGATAGTAGAAAACCCCCGACATTAAAAACCTTCAGATTAACAAATACATTACACAAATGCGGCAAAGTACTTGAGCTAGACCTTTCAAATAAGCAAAACCAAACGTAAGGTTTCTGTGCCTTTAATGTGTTTACATATGTTAATACAGGAACATCAACCTATAAGTGCTCTCATTCAGCAGAAACAAGTGTATGGCCTATTAGCAACAGCGTAGGTGCACCCGCCAGCTTTACCTCTAGGTGAGTGTGTCTTTAAACTCTTGGCCTAGTTGTTCATTAGCTGTAAGTGCTGCTAGCAAAAAAAATAAAAACTAAACTCCAAAAGCACAAGCTATGGTTCAACTAATAACAGCCTAACTTAGTTCGTTGCTAAACTGACAATAATAAAGCATAGTTGACTCAAACAGAGGATGAGAATTTAGTCGATTACAGGCCGTTTTTGATGACTATAAAAAGACTAAAGTTTGGTCTTCAAAAAAAGGCAAGGGAAGTTTTTTCAACAGCAGACACGAGCAGATAAAAAGGAAATGTTTAAAAAAAGTAAACGAGCACTTAAAACTCTGTTCTAAAACAGCTCACATTAACAACATCAAAGGGCGTTTCTTATTTTGTTATGAGTCCAAGCACAAAAAGACGTTTGATATTGATTTTTCTGATTTAGGTTTTTTTTTTTTTAATTTTAGATAATATTTAGAGTTAGAAAAGAAACTCACCATGGCTAAGATGTATGAAGGACAGACGAATTGTTTGAAGGAATGCTTTAGGGGAGCGTTTGTCAAAGGCTTTAAATGATTTAATCTAGGATGTCATTGAATTCAGCAACGTACAGGCAAGTGTTGTTCATACTATTTTCAAGTTCCAGGTAAACTAACAATAGAGCCGCCAGTTAAGTAATGTTAGCTGTTTTAATGATCTATTATAACAATAAATGAAGAAAATCTAGAAGTCTGGGTCTCAACTAAACAACAGGACTATTCTTTCTCTTATGACTTAACATGGTTGGGCAGACCAAATGCTTACTCTGTTTTGATGTGGCCGCTGAAGAAGCCAAAAATGTGAGGCTCTGTTGGTAGAGGGCGAAAGTCATAGAGATCAGTATTAAAAACAGGGCCTAAGTATGACAGCCGATTGTAGGCAAGTCTTACATTTCACTACCTCCAGCATTAGTCGCAAAAAGTGCAGTTCCTAACATAAAGAATTAGACAACAAATGTTTTATGTGGTGTTGTTCTTTGCAAGGCTGCATTACGCCCGCAAAAACGCAAAGAGAGTGAGTATTAACTATGAACCTTACATCATTGATCTTAACTTTAGTAGAATATCCTTCTGGTTTAGCGTGGACAAAATTGATCAGTTTGAAGAACAAAACAAACCAATAATGTTAATGTATAACATGGTATGAGAAAACAAATTTGGTGCCCTATTAGAGTGTCTAAAGACAGCCCAACCAATAGGTGATCCCGAACAAAAAAAGCCTTGTGGACTTACTCCTAATGTCTTCGCCAACAGGGTTGCCTTCAACATTTTACACATGGATCGCACAATGAGTAGGACTAATGCGATACTTCAAAAAGATGGGCAACAAACAAGAATTTCTGTTACAAAATGTTTAACAAGAATTCCATCCTTTTCAAGCGCGCTTGAACATATAAATAAACATTGTATTAGCCCAGTTGACTGTAAGGACAGCACATAATTACGCCGAAAGAGGCAGTAATAGTAAGGTTTGTTTTAAGACTGGAAACGGCATGAAATCGAGTCCATATGTTGTTTCTACGCAGACTTCGAGTCGGTATTGTCCCTTAAGGAAGGGCCAACCCCACAGGAAACTTCCGAAAACTGTCTTAATGAAGTGTAATCATCAGATTTGTTCATTTGCCTATCATTATGTCAGTCGGATGGCGACCATTCAGAGCCAGAAATTATATAGAGGGGCTACTAATGCTGCAGAATATTCTTTAGAACGCATGCAGCAAGTGGCGTAACGCCTGTTATTAATAATCTGAATTTTTCTGAAATCTAGATGACGCCCTAAAGACCAACAACAGTAGGACTCATCCACACATTGTTGATTTGTGGTTAGAACTAATGTCTAAAGCGAGGACGCGACTGCAGAGGAAGCCAATCCAACAGGTAAGAGACCATGATCAATTAGCGGAAAGTTCAGAGGAGCAGCGCACTACAACTGCAATATCTCAACTAAGTTTGAACCAAAAGAATGGAAGCTGCCATCTTCTTTCATAACTTGCGAGGTTACGGACTCTCATCTTATAATGCAGCAGTATCCAACGCTTCAGGGTAAATGCATTGCACAGTCATCAGAAAAGAACAGTGTTTCACTTTAAATAACATGGTCTTTTTATGACACTATGCAACACCTGATGGGATTATTAGAGTCACTGGCTATGTCCTTAAAGTCTGCGCGTTCTTTTCTAGTGTTTTGAGGAAAGGAATTAGTGATGCTGATTACCAGCATGCTCAAGAAGCATGGCAGAAGTTAAAGTCGTTTAAAAACAATGTGGGTGACTATCATGATTCATATTGATGGCTGACGTTTGTATCTTGGCGGATCTTTTTGAAAAAATTACAGAAAGACCTGCATGATACATTTTAGCCTGGATCACGCAGCACTACATTTCTGCGCCCGGGATGAGTGGGATGCTTTTCTTAAGTTTACTGGGGTAGAGATTGATTTATTGTTGACCTGCAATGATTCAGATGATGAAAAACGGATTGCGTGGAGAATAGTATGGCGTCGCATCATTCTGTTAAGCAAACACAAATACCTAGGTATTATGATAAGTTAAAAAGGTTTAATATTCATGTATGTTAGATGCAAACAATCTGTATAGTTTGGTCTATGGCCGGGGCATCACTTCCACTTAGTACTCTTTAAAATGTACACTGGCGGTATTAAAAACATTCAAGATTTGTAGAACAAACGGCATACTCTTACAGCTGATCGTAAAAGAGGTCTTATTCTAGAAGTTGACTTAGAATATCCTCATGAACTCCATGGACTCTACAAATGACTACCCATTAGCAGCAGAAAGTCTAAAGATGGAATCCAACAAAGCCGCCTAAACTTGTTGCCTAATCTTCGCGGCAAAAAAAATTATGTCTGTAATTACAGACTTCTACAATTTTATTTAAGACACTGGTTATAGTTGAGAGAGAGCAGTTCATCGTATAATTGCTTTTGATCCACGAACTGTTCATGAAACCTACATCATGAACGAACACTGATTATAGAAACTAAATCCACAGTGCTTCAGAAAAGACTTTTTATGCTGATGAACAACAGCTGTTTTGGAAAGATCTTGGCAAAAATCCACACAAGCGTAAGATGTCAGATTGGTCACCAAAGAGAACGAAGCAAATAAGCTGACTTTCAATACCTAATTATCAGGACTTTAGAAAGATTTCATGATCAGGCTTTTTGGCATAATGATGAAGAAAAAGAAGAAAAGTCCAATTGGACAAAACCTGTTTTTATTGGGTTTACTGTTTTAGGAATTATCAAAAGCCTTTTGATGTTAGTAGTTTTTATGATACTTTTAAACCCTTGTATCAGAGAGTCCAGAGTACTTTACACAGATACAGGATAGTTTTTTTATAGATATTCCCTACTGAAGACTTCTATTAATGACATGGAAAATCGAACGTAGCCTAAAGGGCATGCGGGATGGTATGATAACATCTGATTACCTAAGATTCGTCCTTTACATTCATCTGTTAATAAGAAGGTTTTAGGAAAAGATGAAGAATGAATTATCTGGAGGGGTATGATTAGGAATCTTATGGGCTTTTTAAGGTCGAAAATGTGTACAGTCTTTCGAGCAAAAAAAAAAACTATCAAAATAGCAAAGGGACTATCTCACAGTGCTTGTGCAGTCAAAACATATTACATGACTACTACAGAAAGCATTGTTCAATAAACATACTTTGATCATGAAACGTAAAACTAACGAATTAATCGACATGTGTCAACACAACAGTTATAACAAAAAAGTCTCTTGACAGCACCAACACAAAACGAGTATTTAATATCAGAGTTTTCATATGCAATTGGGCACTGAGTGAACGCATACTTACATCCTTCATATTTTTTTCTCAAGTTTTATTATAAGCTCAATTCATATCATTATCCAATTCAGCCATATTATTTTATCATGTTTGCTTGATGTGTTCGAATTTTTTTTTTTTCAAGATATTCTTTTCCCCATAATGATGATTCAAAATTTGGGAATTTGGGTTGTAGGTGATCTGGATGTTTTAGCATGTGTTGGTGAACCTCACAATGTTTCCTTAAAATGAATTCGTATCATATGATTCCCCTTCTGCTTCCCCCGATAAATAAAGGTACCTTACTTTTAAACCAAACGGTAATAGTTTGCTGATTGTACGGGAGTCTTCAGCAACATTTATTGTTTGTTTTTTGATTGCTTGTACTGGTTTTAGCCCTGTTAATTTAAATTCTTCATTATTCATTGCACGCAAAACTGAGGGCAGTCTTCTAACCCATTCTGTGTTGCGAGAATTGTCAATCAGCTCTCTGTGATACTGGTAGGAAAAAAGTCTTACACTGTTTCAGAAACTGTTTGTTAAAGTTTTCAACTAAAGCCTGTGATCTGTGAACTCCTGGAATGCCTCTTTAATGGTAACTCTATGTTTTAACAATAATTGATTCACTTGGCCTTTAAATTCTTTTCCATCATCGACTTGAATCATGCGAGGATAAGTTAGCGGGCCTCGTTGGTATATCAGTTGTATGGCAACAGCAACAGCAGAAGCACTCTTTTGTGTTAATGGTTCTGCATCTTTGTATCTTGAAGCTATGTCAATGACTGTGAGTGCGTACTTAAAACTTTTTCGTCTAATCGCATCATGGGGTAAATATAGAAGGTCCATTTGATGGTGTCGTTCGGTATTGTATTCACAAAGTGTGGTCTCTGTATTCGTCTAGGTGGGAGGTAAATAAATTTGCCAAATCGCTTGTTTAGATAACCAATTTCCCTTTGCTCTTTGTTACACTGACTCCCGCAGCTTGGCTTAGCTTTTTTATTGCCGTGATTCCCTTCCAATATCCTTTTGGCGAATAATAGATTTTGTTCATTTTATTCAGCCAATATTATGTGCAACAAAATACACAACGGCCATACCAAAGACGATAAACAAAGATTTCTTGCATCTTTTGTTTTTCTGATGGGTTTATAAAAGTCACTGAATTTTGGTGGGGGCAATGTCCCCGGTTGGTTTGCCTGTTACAAGAAAATATTCTTTTATTGCCTGGTCAACGTCTTAAATGTGTAAGCTGCATGTCCCTGTTTTTTCAGTTTGTCGTTAATAAAATCTAACTGCTCAATTCTCTGCTTTTCAAAAGTAATCTTGTGCAGCTGCTAGTTGCTCCATAGCTTTGTTATGTCTTTTTCTCTCTTCATTAGTTTGTAGTTTACTAAATGCGTAATTACTTCCGCTAAAAGCAAGCGCATTAACCACAGCGCCGCCTATCATCTTACGAATGAAGCCATTTTATAAATGTATTTTTTATTTTACATATTTAAAACTGTCTGGAATTATTCCTTGCTTAACTAGAAAATCTTTCGTAGCAAACGAAGCTGTAATGATAGCAATTAGCTTTGCTGAATCCTCAAAGCCTAGCTTCCAAGATCTGCTGGTTTAATTTTAACAAGCTTTTACCAAGCATTGTTATCCTATACTTAGGCCTCCAATAACAGCAGAATGTATATAAGGTTAAATATTTTTTTTTTCGGTGCTCATTTTTAAAAAAATAAAATTATTATAATTAATAAAAAACATGAACAGGCCCCCGCATGATTCTACCTAAAACCCTTTCCCAAAAAACTATTTTACAAAAAACCAGTTTTGAATCCAAAAAC
>JAFLJL010018644.1:17384-69877 GCA_018398815.1 Conus ventricosus | reverse complement strand
CAAAGAGATGCTTCAGATCGAAGAGTACAAAAAGTACTGGTCAGAAGCGCAGGATATTCCTCTCACATCAGAGCGCCAACAGTCCCAGTCTTAGACATACAGTGCTTGTTTGCGCGTAACAACAGAAGTATCACACTGTGGTTAGACAAGTGTTTAAATATAGTAACGATCATGCATGTACGGTTTCAAAAATAGTAAATGACGTGGCTCTAAATATAGTAACGATCATGCATGTACGGTTTCAAAAATAGTAAATGACGTGCTCTAAATATAGTAACGATCATGCATGTACGGTTTGCTGCCATATGACATTTGCGCCTGCCCTGCTTCGGCTGTTTGATTGTTTAAAAAAACGCAGTGTGCCCTTATGCAACTGGATAACTAGATAGGGTTAGGCAGACCTTAGTACATCTACCAGTATGGAGAGGAGTAGTGTGTGGCCAGCACTATCTTCATATAAATGCTCCAAATATACAATGACGGATGTACTAACTACTGGCGATTAGAGCCGCCATAAAAGCTTGGCTACAGCAATTACTGCTGTAACTCTGCCAAAGCCAGTTGCAAGCCTGGTTGAGAAAAGAGGAGCACAGCAAACTAGGCCAAGTCTTACAAGCACTGTCCTGTCTATTGTGTGTTTGTTTGTTGTTTGTTTGTGTGTGTGTGTTTTGTCCTACCCCACGCACGCACGTCCCCCCACCCCCACCCCACGCACGCATGTCCCCCCACCCCCACCCCCCACCCCACGCCATGCACACTCAAGTCATCCACAAGTTCTTAACTGAAGTTACCCCAAGTCACTTCTAAGTCATCCTCAAGTTCTTACTTAAGTCATTCTCAAGTTGTCCTTAAGTCATCCCCAAGTCACCCCAAGTTACTTCAAGTTCTTAATAAGTTCTTGATTAAGTTCTTGATTAAGTCACCTCAAGATCATAACTAAGCCATCCTTTAAGTACAACTAAGTTCTTATTCAAGTTATCTTATAATTATCAAAAAATACAATCTATGTTTTTATTTTAAATAGAAGATGTCTAATATAGTACACACATGCCTCAAAAAACGCGTCATCGTTGAGGATGTCTTGCTTAGCGTTCTCTGCATAGATCTTAATGAAGTTCTTACATCCTAAGCAACCGCATTGATTACAATTCTGGTCTATGAAAATGTCTTTTATAGACTCCATGTCTTTATTTATTGACTTTATCATTTTATAATACGCCATGATCTATTTTTATAAAAAAAAATTTAAAATTAAGTTCTTAAAATATTATTGCATTATAAATGGATCAAAATGATGCTTTGTTATTGGCGGTTTTGGCGTGCTGTTGTCTTTTTCTGCATTTAGTGGTTCAGATTTTTTTGATTGCTTTTGTTTTTGTTGCCATTGGTTATATATTTTATAACCGTAATAACTGCCCCCAACAGCAGCAATGGCGCCAAAAATGGCAACAGTTTTAAGTTCAATATTCCATGAAGACTTTGGGGCCCTTGTATCACATGGAGTTTTTATAGCGGGCATTGAATCAACTTGTTCTGGCGCTGGCGGTGTTATGTTTTCATGATGAGTTATATTCTGTAACATTAATTTTTTTTGTCTGTTCCACTCTGCTAATTTTTTTCCTGCTTTAACACGCCCAGGATGAGGATGCTTTTCACTGGCCCCCACCTGGTTCAGTGTTTTCTGCTGATTTTCTGGCTTGGTTACTTTCTCCACCTGATTCAATGTTTCCTGGTTCTGATGATTTTCCAGCTCGTTCATTTTGAAGGGAAACAAAATCTATATGATTAAAAGTTATTAATCCCATGATTAATGGCGATAACAATGTTCCAAATCTGTAGTATAGATCACATCCTAGAGACTCTAATGACTTTGTTAAAACTGGATCTTGCGTTAAATCATACGTAAGGTCTTGTTCAGAATCAATGGGAGCAAATTTACTGACTAGTTTAGTGTACAAACTAAGAACCGTTTGCCCCACACTTTTCACCATTCTAGACCCCAGCTGCGCTTCATACCTGTTATGATACTTTATAATGTCTTGTGGCGACATCTGTTGAATCTGTTCAATGCTGAATTCAGTTCCGAGGAACTGTTTTGTTTTTCCCCACATGCTGCCAAAGAATACAGCCTCTCCTTTTTGGGCATAATAGCTTGATCATCAACTTGGTCATTCATAAGTTCAGGAAGGTTTAGGCTCCCTGTAGCTGTAGTAGATCATCACTGTTCATGTTTTTTTATTAAATTAAAATTTATTTTTTTTCTAAAAATGAGCACCGAAAAAACTGTTGCTAACCTTGTATACCATTCTGCTGTTATTGGAGGGGTTAAGTGTAGGATCACAATGCTTGGTAAAAGCTTGTTAAGAATTAAACCAGCAGATCTTGGCAAACTAGACTTTGAAGACTCAGCAAAGCTAATTGCTATTTTAACAGCTTCGTTCGCTACGAAAGATTTTCTAGTTAAGCAA
Organism: Conus ventricosus; assembly: GCA_018398815.1. Lineage (NCBI taxonomy): Eukaryota > Metazoa > Mollusca > Gastropoda > Neogastropoda > Conidae > Conus > Conus ventricosus. Next base: position 67,409 of record JAFLJL010018644.1, on the reverse strand, counting down.
GGAATAATTCCAGACAGTATTAATATGTAAAAAAAATACATTTATAAAAAATGGCTTCACTCGTAATGATGATAGGTGGTGCTGTGGTTAATGCGCTTGCTTTTAGCGGAAGTAATTACGCGTTTAGTAAACTAGGGGATGACGGCGGAGAGAAAAAAGACAAACAAATAGCTATGGAGCTACTAGCCCAGCACAAGCTGCATATGAAAAGCAGAGAATGGGGACAGTTAGATTTTATTAACGACGAAATGAAAAAACAGGGGCATGGGAAACTTACACATTTAAAGATTTGATCAAGCAATAAAACAATATTATCTAGTAACAGGGAAACCCAAACCAACATTGCCCCCACCAAAATTCAGCGACTTTTATCATCCACAGAAAAACAAAAGATGCAAGAAATCGGTTTATTGTCGTTGGTATGACCGTCGTGTATTTTGTTGCACATAATATGGCTGAATAAAAAATGAACAAAATCTATTATTCGCCCAAAGGGGTATTGAAGGGTACACAGCAATACAAAAGCTAAGCCAAGCAGCGGGGGTCAGTGAACAAAAAAGCAAAAAAATTTGGTTTATCTAAACAAGCGATCTGGGAAATTTATTTACCTGCGCCAAGACAAACAGAGACCACACCTTGTGAATACAATACCGAACGACACCCATCAAATGGACCTTCTATATTTACCCTCTGATACGATTAGACGAAAAAGATTTTACGTACGCACTTACAGTCATTGACGTAGCTTCCACGATACAAATGATCGGAAACCATTAAACACAAAAGAGTGCGTCTGCTGTTGCTGTCGCTATAACACTGATATACCAACGAGGGCCACTAACTTTCCCTCGCATGATTCAAGCGATGATGGAAAAGAATTGTTAAAGCCAAGTGAATCAATTATGTTAAAACACAGAGTTAACATCAAAAGAGGCATTCCGGAGTTCACAATACACAGTTTTAGTTGAAAACTTTAACAAACGTTAGCCGAAGACTTTTTCCTCCTACCAGTATCACAGAGAGGCTATTTGGCAATTCTCGCCAACAATCTGTAATGGGATAGAAGACGGCCCTCAGTGTTTGCGCGCAATGACTAATGAAGAATTAAAGGGCTAGAAACCAGTAACAAGCATCAAAAGCAAATACAATAAAGTGTTTTTGTATGAAGAAGTCTCATATCCGGCAAACGTATTAACCGTTTGGTTATAAGTAAGGTACCTTTATTACCGGGGAACAGAAGGGACACTCGCAATCAGGGCAACCGGATCTGACCGGTTTGGAGTGTTTGATCCAATGCAAATAAAAAGAATGAAAAAAGGAATCCGCCCGTGTTATTATTTACGAGAAACTGACACCTACAAAACAACCAGCTCCTCAAAGATCCCTTTGTAAAAGAAGAACTGCAGAAAATCCCAACCAACACAGATCCCCGCTTTTAATTATTTTACGGTTCTATAATGCCCATGATGCATATGAAAACCTCTGGATTAAACAAACACACGTTTTGGTGTTTTGTTCTGTCTAGACCGACTTCTTTGTTACAACTGTTGTGTTGATCTCATGTAGATTAGATCGTAGTTTTTACGTTGTCATGATGAAAATCTTATTGCCAAACAGTGTTCTTTTCTTTGTAGTTGTCATGTGATATGGTTTACTGCACAACACTGCGAGATATTATTTTTCCTTTGCTTTCTTAAATGATGTTCCTCCTTGCTCGAAATACTGTACCTTTTTTACCTTAACCCCACATACTCCCTTGATCACATCCAGATAATTCATCCCATCATCTTTTTCCTAAAAACTTCTTGTTAGTAAGATGAATGTAAAGGCGAATCGTAAGGATCATCCGGACGTGTCATACCATCCGCTCGCAATTCCTTTAGCTACTCTAATTCCATGTCTTTATAAATATCTTCAGTAGGAATATCTTTAACAAAACAATCTGTAATCTGTGTAAAGTACTCTGGACATCCTGGATACGAGCTTAAAGTAGTCATAAAGAAACTCAAACATCAAAAGCTTTCGATAATTCTAAAACAGTAAAAAACCCAATAAAAACATGGTTTGTCCAATTTGACTTTCTTTTTTTATTCTCATTATACCAAAAAGCTGGTCCAAGAAATCTTTTAAAGTCCTGATAATTAGGTTTTTTGAAGTCAGCTTCATACTTCGTTCTCTTTAGTGATTAATCTGACAACTGTACGCTTGTGCGGATTCCCAGAGTCTTTTCCCGAAACAGCTGTTGTTCATCACTTGAAAAAGTCTTTTTCTGAAGCAATCTGCGGATTTAGTTCTGAGATCAGTGTTCTTCATGATGTATGTTTCATGAACTGTCTTGATCAAAAGCAATTATGCGAGTGAACTGGCTGCTCCACCTTCAACCCATGTCATAAACAAAATAGAAGAAGTCTGTAATGACAGACATAATTTTTTTTGCCCCGAAGATTAGGCACAAGTTTAAGGCGGCTCCTCTTGGATTCGTCTTTAGACTTTCCTGCTGCTAATGGATAGTCTAGGCAGGTCATGGAGTTCATGAGGATATTCTAACGTCAACTTCTAGAATATAGCCCCTGATGTCGATCAGGCTCTCAAACTGCCCAGCCAACTTTATTGCCTTTTGAAATAATTTTTGGATGTCTTCTGTGTACATTTTAAATTTTGCGTAATTGAAATGTGATTGGCGCCATTGCCCATCCAAACAGATTGTTTTTGCATCTAAATACATGAGAAATTAGACCGTTTTACTTCCGGATCATAGGTCGTCCAAGTATTTGTTGTTTGCTTTACAGTAATGATGCGACCCATACTCATACCTCCACGCTAGTCCGTTTTCATCATCGAATCATTGTAGTCAGAGACAATAAATCAATTCGTACTCCAGTAAACATTAAGAAAGCAGCCCAACACAATCCCGGGCGCAGAAATGTAATTGCGCCGGGATCCAGGCTTATAATGTTTCAATGCAGGTCTTTCTATAATTTTCAAGACGTCCGCAACAAACATACATCACCATCAGTAGGAGTCATGATATTCGCCCATCGTTTTTAACACTCTACAGACTTCTGCCACGCATCTTGAGCATGCTGTAATACTGAATCACTGATGGTCCTTTCCCACTAAGACTAGAAAGAACAGCGCCTTTAGGCGGAAGTGTGTCTCATCAAACCTTTCCCAACTGTTTCATGTACCATAAGATAAACGGCCCTTTTCTAACAAGCTTTGGGTCAAATATTCTTCCTTCTTGGGCAGGACTTTAAGGACAATAAGCCAGTGATCTCTAAATGAACCCATCATGTGCTGCATAGAGTCATAAAAAGACATGTTTTTAAAAAAGTGAAACACATGTACTTTTCTGATGACTGGCAATGCAAGACACCCTGAAGGCATTGACCACTGCTTTCACTATAAGATGAGAGTCGTAACCTCGCAAGTTATAAAAGAATACAGGCAGCATTCCAGTCTTTGTTCAAGCTTTAGTTGAAGATTTGCACATTTGTTGTTCCAGCTCTCTGAACTTTTTCCGCTAAAAGTGATCATGGTCTCTTACTGTTGGATTCGGCTGCGTCTGATGAGCGGCCTAAAACCCCAAATCCCAAACAGTGAGTGGCTGAGGCATACTGTTGTTGGTCTTCTGGCCCATCATATTTCAGATAAAGTCAGATGATTAGAACATCATACGCACTTGCTGGCATGCGCTGTAAAAATCTTCTAGCCGCATCTGGTCCTCTGTACAATTCTGGGCTGAATGAGCGCCATCCGACTAACAATAATGAAGGCAAATGAACAAAACGGATGATTAACTCATTCAGACGTTTTTTCGAAGTTTTTTTTGTGTCGGGCCCATATTTCATAAGGAACAATACGCGACTCGAAGTCTGCGTAAACTACGTTATGGGCTCGTTTGCAGTCGTTTCCAGTTCTTAAAAATCTAACTTAAATCCTGGCGGGGTGCGTAATTAGTTCTGTATTACAGTCTACAGAACTTTTCAATGTTTTATAATGTTCACTCGCGTAGCTTGCGCAGATGGAATTCTTGTTAAACATTTCTGGTCAGAATTCGTGTTTGCCATGATCTTATGTTTGTATGCTTCATTAGTCCAATTCAGCGTTCGTATCATGTGTGATGCCGGTAGCCCCGCTGGTGAAAGCATCAGCAGTAAGTCAACAATGGCATTTGTCTGGCTCGCCAATTCTTTTGGACTGTTCTTTGGACACTTAAATCGCTGAGTAGATTCTGTTTCCTCATCCACCATGAGTGACATTAACATTATTGGTTTTTTTGTCTTCAAACTGATCAATTTGGCCTACACTAACAGGGAAAAGGACACCCCACTAAGTTAAGATCATTGATGTAAGGGTGATCTTAGACACTCACTCTGCGTTTTTGCGGGGCGGAAATGCAGCCTTGGCAAGAACACACCACATAAAACTTTGTGTCTGAATTCTTTATGTTTTAAAACGCTCTTCTTAGCAACTAAAGCTGGAGGTCAGTGGAATGTAAGCCCCTGCCAACAAATCGTCATACTTGCCTGTTTTAAATCTAATCTCTAGGACATCACCCTCTGACCAACCAGAGCCTCTCATTTTAGCTTCTTCAGCGGCAGCGTCAAACTGTGTAAGCAGTTCGTCCTGCCCAACCGGGTGTTTAAGTCGTTAAGAGAAAAGAATAGTCTGCTGTTTTAGTGAACCCCAGACTTGCTAGATTTTCTCTTTCATTTATGTTATATATAGTCGATTAAAACAGCGAACATTACATGTTAACTGCGGGTCTATTGTTAGTTTTGCCTGGAACTTGATAAATTGCATGAACAACACTTACTTGGCCAGTACGTTGTTGGGTTAATGACTTCTAAATCAATATCATTCAGTGCTTTGATAAACGCTCTTCTCAAGCATTCCTTCAAACAATTCGGTCTCTAGGGGGGTTCCTTTCATAAATCTTAGCCCATGTTGAGTTTCTTTTCTAACTCAAAAATATTTAAATTTAAATTAAAAACAATACAACGGCTTAATCAGAATCAATATCAAACGTCCCTTTTTGATGTCTTGGACTCAAACTAAAGTATAAACACCTTTTAGTGTTGTTAAATGTGAGCTGTTTAGAACAGAGTTTAATGTCTCGTTTACTTTTTTTAAGCATTCCTATTTTATCTGCTCGGGGTCTGGCTTGTTGAGAAAAACATAGCCCTCGCCTTTCTTTGAAGATCAAACTTTGTGTCTTTTGTAGTCATCAAAACGGCCTGTAAACGATTTAAATTCTTATTCCGTGATGTTTGATCAGCTAAGCGCTTTATTTATATTCACTTGAAGGAACAAGTTTTAGCTGGTTATTAGTTGAACATAGCTGTGGCTTTTTTGGAGTTTAGTTTTATTTTTTTGCTTAGCAGCACCTACACTAATGAACACAGGCCAAGAGCTAAAGACAAACCTCCTAAGGTAAAGCTGCGCCGGGCAACTCTACGCCTGTTGCTAAGAGACCAACACTCGTTTCCTGCTGATAGAGCAACGCTATAGTCGATGCTCCAGTATTAACAATAGTACCACATAAAAGACAGCAGAATACTTCGTTTTGGTTATGCTGTATTTTTGAAAGGCCCTCTCTAGTTTTTGTTGCATTTGTGTAATGTTTGTTAATCTAAAGGTTTTTATGCGGGGGTTTCTACTATCCTTCTCTCGCACTCTTGTAGGCACATTTGGATAAACCTGAACAGACAATGCTTTTTTTAAAATAAAAAAATTTTGGGAATTGATATCTTTTAATCTTTATCCAATATTCACCGCATCATATTAAAACAAAGTACTTTAAGCTTTTATATTCGGCTTTTTCTTCTTTATCAATTGAATGTTTATTACGTCTCTCACAGTCTCCCCCCATCAACTGTTATCCTCTGTTGACTTAGGTCAATCCAAAAACCCGTATTTTGTTTAAATAATCATCAAGCCAAACTTGTGAAGATTAAATCTTTAGACACAAGTCTGCTGTTAGACTTCTACCCCTTCAACCCCAAACATTTTCTTATTTCGTCAAATGATGATAAGTCCTAAGCCCGACGTAGATTTGGTTAGGACTACCATCATTGTACATTCCCACTTTCGATTTTTAGGATTAAAAACTTTAAACTTCTCTTTTGAACGGTTCTTCACTTCCACACAGCAAAAAATACCTTTAACCCGATCTTGCTGCGACGCTAAACAAAATTCCATATAGCTCTGCCCTGCTTCTGGATATTTTAAATAACACTCCTTTGTAATATATTGCTAATTTTGACTGATATTGTTGCCAATCAGCCTTGCTAAATTAGGTTCCAACAACGTCAAACCTAACGAGATGCCCAGAAATGCTGTACTTTGCTTCGTGTCGATGATCTGATAACGCGTTTGTATTAAATTAAAAGTTAGTTCATAGACAATCTGTCTTTTAATGCTCCTTAAAGTATGGGGCATGCGCTTTTAACAACTCAAAATCTAGGGGTATAAAAAAGCGTTTTCCCCATACGCATAACTTAGGGCTACACCTTTTTGCTGCTTTTATCATCTGCGCCGAAAGCGACGCCTATTCTAAGTTTAGTGCTTTTTCATTTTCGATTCCTTGAAACGCAAGATCATCCCTTTCATTCCCGGTTACCATAGATCAGAATAGGTTAAAAATATGTCGCATTGTGTAAAGAAAATATTTCTTGCCCCTCAAGTTTTTTTAGAAATTTTCTTTAAAGATTTCCCGCCCCAAATTCTGGACCAACTGTCCTGCTTGTTCTGTTGTTTGAAGCGAGTGCTATTTTTAAAGTAAGACGCGCAGAGCCTGGCACAATCACTTCATCCGCTCCTAGGTCTGGAAATTTTTACAGTAAGAATTTGATCCGCACAATAGTAAAATGGATTATTTGGAACAATAATAATTTCCTTAATTTTCCCTTCACGCCAAAGGCTCTTTCATTTTCGATTTCGGGTCAAGAATTGAACCATATCTGTGACATTTTTATGAAGCAAAATAAAAAGTTAATTATTTAAAAACATGCAAGCATTGAAGTGAAAAAAGATTTGATTTTTGATCGTGGAGACGACATGAGTGAAATGATCCCTTTGACACGGCATCGCTCACGCTCTCATTGCGGCGTAATTAAAAAGAAAGTAAGGGCAAATCATTTTACCAAAGTGTAGGCCAAGAACCTCCCTTCTTCTTTTTCTTTGTTATCTGCCCGCCTTCATCGAGTTGAAGATTCTGGCATCAACAAGGGGGTTCCGGTTTGCTGTGGGAGTTTGGGTCAATTTGTGCAGCCAGTGCTCACTACCTAACTGCATGGACAATGGGCAGGGGAAGTGGGGGCCACCACACTCACTATTTCAGGCCTCTAACCATACTTTGGTAGGCCCTACTTTGGAGTGGGTGGGAAGGGTTTGTACTCTAGGCATGGGGTGGGAGGGGATGGGGCGGGGAGATGGGGGCGGGGAGTGTGGGGGGGGTGAATGGGGAGTGGGGGGGGGGGCAAATCAGAGGTAGGACTGAAAGTCCACCACCGAGGCTGATTGAATTGCCTCAGGTGGGAGCCTATTAAACTCCCTGGTGGTGCGGGGAAAGAAGGAGTGTTTTCTATAGTTCCTGCTGTTGGACTCCAAGGCATACTGGTGCTCATGGAAGTGTCGAGTGGCGTATCCAGTTTTCAAGAGTCTTGGCGCATGATTGGTCTCGACTGTGATGTCACCATGGTGGTATTTGTACAGTGTTGTCAGGCGGATTCTTCTTCGCCGATCTTCCAGTGATGTCCATTTCAGTTGATCAAGCAATTCTCGCACACTCGATGTTTGGCGGTAGCGGTTTACTACCCAGCGGGCAGCCCTCCTCTGGATCTTCTCGAGGGACTGTATATTATTGTCAGTGTGCGGGTCCCAAACTTCGCACGCATATTCCAGCTGGGGGCGCACCATGGTCTTGTATGCTTGGTCTTTGGTGGAGATGGAGCCGACCTTTAAGTTTCGTCGCAGGAAGCCAAGGGTCTTGCTGGCTTTCGTGGCGACGTTGTTTGTGTGTTTCTTCCAGCTGAGATCGGTGGAGATGGTGACACCGAGGTACTTGGCATCGCTGGAAGACTTTAGTGGGTGGTCTCTCAGATGGTATGTATATTGCCATCGCTTGCCAAAGTGTAGCGCCTCACACTTGTCCGGGTGGAAGGACATCAGCCACTTTTCTTCCCAGTCAGCAAGTTTGTCCAGGTCTCTCTGCAGATCGTGCTGGTCGGCGGCTCTGGTGATTGTCTTGTGACAGGCCGTGTCATCTGCAAAGAGCCGTACGGTGGAGGTCAGGCCCTTGGGGAGATCATTAATATAAAGCAGGAAGAGGCATGGGCCGAGGACAGAGCCCTGGGGGACTCCTGACTCTACAGGCACGAAGGTGGAGGTGACGCCATCAACAACAACTGCTTGCCTCCTGTCACTTAGGAAGCTCTGGATCCAGTTGTTGATGTTGCCGGTGATTCCATAGTGCTGTAGCTTGTGGGTCAGGAGTGGGTGGGACACCTTGTCAAAGGCCTTCGCAAAGTCCATGACTAGCATGTCTGTCTGCTTGCCTTTCTCCCTGCAGTAGGTGATCTCATCCACAAGGCCTAACAGCTGGCTGACACAGGACCGCTGCTTTCTAAAGCCATGCTGTTCCCTGCAGAGGATGTTATTGCTCTCTGCGAAGTCCATGATGTTGTGGACAATGATATGCTCCAGCACCTTTCCAGGTACGCTGGTCAGAGAGATGGGGTGGTAGTTTGCTGGTCTGTACCGTTCGCCTTTCTTGAAGATGGGCGAGACATGGGGCGGTCCTCCAGTCCAACGGAACAGTGCCAGAGTTGATGGAGGACTGGAACAGCAGCGTGAGGGCGGGTGCGAGTTCGCTGGCGAGCTCCTTCAGGATTCTGGGGGTGATGCCGTCGGGGCCGGGGCCTTCCTGGACTTCAGGTTCCTCAGCAGCTTCTTGACGCCCTCTTCCCCGATGGTGATGGTGCTGCACGTTGGTCCATCGGTATTTGGGCTGAGCCCTGTTCTGGCTTCAAAGTCTTCAGGAGTGCAGGGTGTCCTTTGCTGAATGCCGACTGAAATTGGCAATTTAGGATCTCAGCCTGACCTTCGGCGTCCGTTACAAGACGGCCATCAACTTTCAGGGGAGAGACGTTTGAAGATTCCGTCTTCTTGGCTTTCACGTAGCCCCAGAACGCCTTGGAGACTCTGCCACCATCTTTTGTGCTGTCCTCGATGAGACGAGCTGTATGGATCCAGTAGTTTCTGCGAAGTTGGCGCTGGACTTGACGCTTCAGCTGTTTAAGTTCCTGAAGGTGTCCTGGGTCGCCAGACTTCTTCCACCTCTTGTAGGCTCTGTCTCTCTTTCGGATGAGTGCTTTTGTCTTGTAGTCCACCCAGGGCTTCCCGTACTTGGCCTTTGGAGTAATGTGCGGGATATGGGAGTGGATGATCTGGTGCAGCCCATCCCTAAATGCAGTCCAGATCTCTTCAGTGTCACTGCTGGTGTCCAAGGAGGCAAGGATGGAGTCCGCAAGTTTTACAGCAGCGCGCGTAGTGCAGGCCAGTTTGCTCGCTTGTAGCAGGGGACAAGCCTCCTGGTGTTGTTGCGTCGCTCTGGCTGAATCTGGAACTCCATGTAGACTGCAAAGTGATCGGAGATTCCCGGAACTCCTTCGGTGCGTGGGACCAGTGTGGGAAAATTGGTCACAAAGAGGTCGAGGGTGTTATTCTCTCTGGTGGGGAAGGTGACCATCTGCTGTAACCCCTGGTCGTTGAGGAGGTCCAGGAACTGTGTGTGCAGTCTGGGGTAGACACTGGGGGTCTTGAGGCTGCATGTTGTCCAATCGAGGGAGGGCAGGTTGAAGTCGCCCCCGATCACACGTAGGCGTTGAGGGAGGAGACACGCTGGACTGACGCTGAGAAACGATTTAGGCTATCCTCATCTCCATCGTCCGGTTTGTAGTAGGCAGCAACCAGGAGGTCTTTCCTTCCTTTCAGCTTTATTTTGGCCCAAACGAGCTCGCAATCAGGGACGGTCAGCTCAGGAACCTTGTAGCTGGTCAAGTGATCGGCAACTGCGACTAGGCAACCTCCACCCTCACGGTTTCTGTCACACCTCCACACTTTATAGTAGGGCGGCAGGATTTCGCTGTCGGCAATGCTGCTATCGAGCCTCGTCTCCGTTACGAAGATAACGTCCGGTTTGGTGGTCTCAATCAGGTTCAACATACCTGGAAGGTTTTTTACGCAGGATCGGGCGTTTACATTCAAGAAACGGAGAGGGCGATTTTTCTGCTTATTCTGGCAGGCCTGTCTGGTTGGTGTGGAGGAGTGGAGTGGCCTGAAGGTGGTGCCCTTGGGAGACGGTAGGGAGGAGTCGATGAATACAGTCGTTTTCCCTACGTCATGTAGGTCGAAAGCTGTCAAGCTGTAGTTTGCACAGTCACATACTAAACATTTCCATATAATATCAGATGCTCTAGTTGTTCATACGAGTCTCCAATGCTCTGACAAGCGGCATGGAACCATTGGCCACAACCCTTCACATGCGACCCCACGGTCGAAACTTGTGACAGGCTTGTCGCACGTACCACAGTGGTAGCTAGAAAGTTCTGTCAGGGTGGCTGCATCATGGGTCACGGACTCACAGCTGGCTGTCTCGAGCATGCTGACAAGGATGGCAGTGATAGTGATCGCACAAGATAGAAATTGCATCCTTAATGTGGGGTAAGAGACATGAGCATCAGCCGGGTGATAATATTTTCATTGTGAGAGGCAAACTGGAACATACTCACAGTCAGCAGGCTATACAGGTGCAGGTGTTTGTTTGATGGCTGGCAGCAATGGGAAGCTTCGATGTTTGAAGCAGACAAAGTATTTCTAACTGGATTTGCTTGGTGGAGAAGCAAAAAGATGGTCGGTGATAAACACTGGAGTTCAGTCGCGTACGATGTAAACACACAATGGCGCCATCTTGGATAGTGGGTCAAGGCTGAGAGGAGGGATCTTGAACTTTTCTAGCTTTATCAAGGGGAAAACTATGCTAGTCATGAATTTTTGGCTAGAAGACGGGAAAGAAGTGGCACATACACAAGGGATAAAACCTTTCTCAAGTAGAAAAACAAGAAACAAGAAAAAATTAGGTTTGATTTGAGCACTGACTACGAAACACAGCTGCACGGATCTATAGACCGAATTTATAGACCCTAATGATTTTGAAGTAAAAGATGACCATTTGTTTGTGAGGAGCGACCAAGGACAACTTGTTCAGCTTACATCTAAACCAGACTCATCAAAGTTTTTAAAAAAGGTACAATTAGACAAAGGCTCAGTGTGAGCGACCAAAATCGCCTTGGCATTGCTAAACCAAAATTAGATAGGGATGCAGTTGCTAAACTTCAAAACACACTGCAAGAACTTCCAACAGCTAACCAAATACAAAACATGGAACTTAAAGAATTAAATCAATCGGCAGATGAAATAATAAATGCAATAGAAGCAGAAACCAGTTTTTCAGAAGAAACAGCATTAAAGACTATACACGACTCACCGCTACCCATGCGAGAAATAGCGGCCCTTGATCATGCTTTAAGAACCATTAGAGGCGAATTAACAAACAATTTAGCAAAACTGGGTGAAATAGATGAGCATATAAAAAGAGAAAAAGAAAAACTCGTTGAGGCTGATGACGCCAACTTAGGACATGATATTAAAGAAAGAATAACCCAAAGACTAAAAGATCTTGAACAAGAGAGATCAGCAAGACTAGAAGTGTTGTCTACTAACCGAGAACAATTGCGAACTCAAGTGAGCAGAATAAGAGAAACTATCCAAAGAATTTTATATGAAGACACAACACTAGCAGAAAGAATAAGAACACTGTTTAGAGAGCAAGGAGTCACATTAGCAAGCGTTATAACGGCCTTAGGATTTGCAATAAGTACACTGGTGATGGCTATTACAGGCGGTGGTGGTTCCGGGTCAGTGCCTCCACCGCCATCGCCTCCATCACCGCCTGATAAATCATGGGTAAAAAAACAGCTTGATCATCTTGCGAGTTTATTAAAAAAAATTAGCTGGTAAAGCTATAGACTCTTTACCGGGTATATTAGGGGTGTTGTTAGCTGGCTTTTGTCTACTGCAAGCAAAGTAGTTGGCTTTATGGCCGAGCACTTATGGGCATTAGTTCTCTTCATAGTCGGGTTAATATTTAGTAAGATAAAGACCGAGTAATCCTATGCCAGTTAATCCAAGAACAAGCGCTGTCTTTTCATATTCATGGTCATTATTTTTGACTTCGCGAACAGAGTCCGCGAGCTTTGCTGAGTCTTCAACGGTCTTCGGGCTTTGGACCACGGGGATTGGATGACTTATTCTTGGGGGGGTCATCTTGTTTTTTTACTGCTTGCAATATTACTGGCTCAGAATTTATTTCGTTTTTCCCAACCTTCTGTTCATTGCCTGCCACAAGGATTTCATTATTGTAGTTTATTATTGTGCCTATCTGGAGTCTGAGGTCAGAAGGCAGCATGTATAAACCAGTGCCAACAGCAAAGTCTACTTTCGATCTTGCGTATTGTAAAACATTTTGGTACCTTTTTATACTTGAAGGTAAATCAACTGCAGAATTAATGGCGTCCTCTAAATTGGCTAAGTATTGTTTTTGTGCATCAAAACCAGTAGAAGGATCAGTTATGCTCGATCTCGTTTGTGATTGCGAACCTAGCAAACACCAAACGTAAGTACGAATAGAGTCGTTTATTCGTTCTATTCCCGCTTTAGTTAAGCCCTCAGATATGTCTAAGATAAATGTTGTCCATGCTGTTTTATGCTCTTGCTCTATGGACCCGAGGTGAACAGTTGTGCCTGAAGAGAAAGATGTGTAAGGGGGATTCCAGTCATAGTTATACTTTTCTGTGAACGCCCCAAAAATAAGGGGTGCCTAGACCATGATTAAGATCCAACTTTTGTCTAAAGTCTGTCTTGATGTTAATATTAAATTCGTTACAGATCCTTTCAAAAGCCTTCATGTCTATTCTGTTGCTGAATGGATTAAACGGTTTGTCGTTTGGTAATGGCGCTTGCAGTTCAGTCAAAATACGTCTAAAGGTGTAATAGAAATGAAATCTGTACACTGACCTCACCAAAGGATCAGGATGATTTAAGTGATCAGCGTACGACACTCCACATCCAGTTGATGCACAAAACACAGCAAAGTTTAACTGGTTCTGATAAAACTGCATCGGATGACTGAACCACACTTTCGCGATGTAGTCTTTTTTAACAGGGGGGTTAAGATATTTGTCCAATGGAGTACTCACCTTTTTATGAAAAGTGTTAGTCTGGGTCACAGCAATGTCAAGGGTGTCAGTTGCTATATTTTTAAGATTGTAGTGCGGCCCAACAGAATATTTTGCATCTTTCGTATATTTGAACGCGCTCATTTTTATTTCGTTCAAAAAATGTTTGTAACAATAACAACTCAAGACCGCCCTTCGTTTTTAGAACATGCTATTAATAACGAATGCGGAACCAGAACGGTCGCGCTCCATGAAATATTCTACAAAGTCGTATGGTTTAATATAAGCAAAGCCAAGGAGAATAATAAGATTAAAAAAGTTAATAATAGAGGCCAATTAGTTAGCCAGTTAACCATACCTGATGGTTATTACGGGTTTTGCTCGCTAAAAGAAGCAATGAGTAACTTCGACATTGCTCTCAAACTTAACAATGCGAATCTGAAAACAATGTTGACCTTCAAACCTGAAGAAGAAGAAGTAGGGTACTATTTTGATAAAGAGCTAGCTAAAATGTTAGGCTTTACAACTGCCAATCGGTCCGTTCATAGTTTTAGAGTTACGTCAAACAAAACTACTTATGAGGGAGAAAATCCGCTCGATCTTGCATTACATTCATTACTCTATGTTCATTTGGATGAGCTAAGCACTGATGAAAACTTATATGATGGAAGGCCCTCAACTGTTTTAAGAGCTCTTCCGTCAGGGAAAGCTGCATATTGCGATTATGAAATTATACAATTCCCTAATTTACAGTTTAAAAGATTAGTTTGTGGAAGGGTTGGATCATTTAATATAAAAATTGCAGACAAAGCGGGGAAAGTTGTGAAATGTGATAACCTGCACATTGTTTTGGAAATAAAATAATAAGTTGTTCTAAAAAATAATGTCGCGGGGGCCAGAAGAATCAGGAGTTACATTAGCGCCTGTGAGGTGTATAACCTTAGAATTAAAAGACCTTGCAGACGTTGCGGACTTTGAACAGAACGGTGAGATAGGCACTTTGTATGGTTTTGAGTACACTAAAGATGGCGATTATAAACGCAAAGAGGTTGGCGACAACAAAACGTTTCCTAAACTAGAACAACTGCGCAATCTAGAGGCAAATAATGTTGGCCAGTATGAATATAAAATAGTTCGAAAACCTGACCTCAAATGGCACTTAGAACCATATTTAGAATGGGACATAAAATTTGAATTCATAAGCCCATTTACATTTTTTGGCCGTCAAAAAAGTTTCAGAAAAGCATTCAACTCTGGCCCTTTACATGTAAGTCTTATGCCGGACGACAATAGTCGGAAAGAAATTGAAATAACGCCGTATGGGAAAAAACAGTACATCCTCCACAGAAGAGAAACGGTTTTAAAGAAAGCTTCTACAAAATTACAGTTCTTTCCAAGCAGAAAATTAGGAGACACGTTCACAATGATATTTGAAATTTCTGTCTTTAAAGATGTGGAGAGGGATGGGGTTGTGGGCGTTAGTGACGTCCTTATAAAAGGAATTAATATTAGCTGGCAAAACTTAGACGTTAAACGCCTTAACGTTACCATCGTCGTTCTTCACAATGGTGAGGATATTAAGATCATAACAACAAGCAACAAAATCAATGTTGACTTAAATAGAAACAATCTTACAGAACTGAATTGGATTAATCTTACACATTTAGGCCTCATAGGGTTTTATTATACTGAACAAGTTTTGACGGAGAGTATGATAAAAATAATAACTGGATTAGATTAAATTCTTCTATAAAACCATGGAGCAGTTAAACTTTATGACAAAAACTCCTCATTGCTCATTGATTTGTGGGCAAACTGGTTGTGGAAAAACAATATTTGTCCTCGACCTATTACAAACAGTTTATCGCTATAATTTTGATCACATTGTGATTTTCTGCCCAACACTTAAATGGAACAAAGCATATCATGATAGAAGGTTTATATGGACAGATGATGAAATATATTTAGTTAATCCTAGCAATAAACTGAGTGAGTGTTTAGAACAGTTTTATAGACTGTTTGAAGGAACGCAGACACTATTTATTATAGATGACTGCTCAGCAGAAAAAGACATAATTAAAAAAAGAAATACTTTGTCAAAACTAGCTTTCAGTGGAAGACATGCTGGAATAAGTGTGTGGATTTTATGTCAAAAATATAACTCAGTTTTTAAAAGACTTTAGAGAACAGTTAAAGACTGTAGTTCTATTTCACATGAAAGACAGAGACTCATTTGATGAATGTTTGCGTGAAAATGATGTTATTGAAAATGACCAGGAAAAACACAGGATTAAGCAAAAACTGAAATCTGAAAAGTTTAGTAAATTAGTATTAAAAACGGATAACCCTACACAGTATGTTTGTTTGTAGATGTGGAGAGGGATGGGGTTGTGGGCGTTAGTGACGTCCTTATAAAAGGAATTAATATTAGCTGGCAAAACTTAGACGTTAAACGCCTTAACGTTACCTTTAATTTTTTTCCTGCTGCAACACGCCCAGGATGAGGAGGATAACCCTACACAGTATGTTTGTTTGTAGATAATCGTTATTTTTTGGTTATTGAAGTCTTACTTGTCAGAGAACAGGGAAACCTTTATTCTGGCTCACTTTCGCCCGAAAACTGGTTGAGGGCGAAAGTGAGCCAGAATGAAGGTTTCCCTGTTCTCTTGGGGTAGGTAAGGCTGGCCGGATCACACCATGTCTTTAATCACTCATTGTCGGCCTGCCTAAGGGGAAAAAATTTCCACACTGCCAGAATACTGCAGAGACCTGTCATTAGGCTGACACCTGATTACTTAATTTGTGTCGTTGGGTCTTATGACTTGGCAAGGCGCAATACTGCGTGACTGGACATGACATCTAGACCCAATGCCCCCCAACCAGCGCGCGCAAACCTAATTACAGGGTTCGTGAATTGTGGCAGGGCGTATTGGCGGTGTCAGGCAGCAACAGGTACAGTGGTCTGTGTGGGCTAGTGCGACAGAGCAAATCTAATCATTTTTTTGCTGCAGCAGTAACGAATATATGCCAAAGCAAGTTCTATGACTTATTTCTACCTGTGCACCCCAGTTACTTTTGGTTTGACCGGTGACATTATTTCTTGGTGTTGACATATAAAAAGGTATTGACACTGTTTATAGTTACGTGTTCTTGGAGACATGCAGTTAGTTTCAAAATGTCGGATCAGGCAACAACATCGGAACACCAAGAACTGTTGAAAGTTTTTGGCCAGTATTCCATTTAAAAAGAACATTTGGAAGAGCAAATAGCGAAAAGAGAGGAAGAGTTGAGAAAGATAAAGAAACAAAGAGTGAAACAAGAAGAAAGAGTAAAAACTAGAAGGACAAAAATTAAAATCATTGACTGATAAAGAAACAAATTGAAAGCTGCTCTTGATGAATTAAATACTCAATGAGATGTAGCAGAGGATTCACAACGCATTTAAGGTAAGTTTATTATTATAATTTGTAGTTGTTTTTTAAAATTATAGCATTTTTTACTGATAATAACTATATCATATTCTGAACATCTGTTTCTTATAAATAATCAAAGGTGCGCGCACACACACGCACGCCCCCCACCCCACGCATGCACACACTTAAGTCACTTCTAAGTTCTTAACTCAAGTTACCCCAAGTCACCTCTAAGTTCTTACTCAAGTCGTCCTCAAGTTCTTACTCAAGTCATCCTCAAGTTCTTACTCAAGTCATCCTCAAGTCATCCTCAAAGTCACTTCTAAGTTCTTACTCAAGTCAACCTAAGATCATAACTAAGTCATCCTCTAAGTACAACCAAGTTCTTGTTCAAGTTAACTTATAATTATTTATTAAGTTCTTAAAGTATTATTGCATCTGAATGGATCAAAATGAACTTTTGTTGTTGGTGGTTCTGGCATGCTTTTTTTGTTCGGCTTTTGTATTTAGCGGTTGAGATTTTTTGACTGCTTTGGTTTTTGCCATCTTTGTTTATATATTTTATAACCGTAATAACCACCCCCAGCAGCAATGCCGCTAAAAATGACAATTGCTTTAAGAAAATTCCATGAAGACTTTGGCGGTGTTGTTGTAGGTCTTGAATCAACTTGTTCTGGTGTTTTTATAGCTGGCATTGAAACAACTGGCTGCGGCAGCTTGGCACTTTTTCATTCTGTGCTTGTAACTTTGTTCGTTTGTTCCACTCTGCTAATTTTTTTTCCTGCTGCAACACGCCCAGGATGAGGAGGCCTTTTACTGGTCGCTTTCTTCACCTGATTCAATGTTTTCTGATTCTGATGATTTTCTGGCTCGGTCATTTTTAGGGAAGTAAAATCTATAATGATTAAAAGTAATTAATCCCATGATTAGCGGCAACAATAATGTTCCAAATCTGTAATATAGATCACATCCTAGAGACTCTAATGACTTTGTTAAAACTGGATCCTGCGTTAAATCATACATAAAGTCTTGTTCAGAATCAATAGGCGCAAATTTACTTACTAGTTTAGTGTACAAACTAAGAACCGTTTGTCCTACACTTTTTACCATTCTTGATCCTAGTTGCGCTTCATACCTGTTATGATACTTTACAATGTCTTGTGGCGACATCTGTTGAATCTGTTCTATGCTGAATTCATTTCCGAGGACTGTTTTGTTTTTCCACATGCTGCCAAAGAATACAGCCTTTCCTTTT
The DNA here is from genome assembly GCA_018398815.1 of Conus ventricosus. Lineage (NCBI taxonomy): Eukaryota > Metazoa > Mollusca > Gastropoda > Neogastropoda > Conidae > Conus > Conus ventricosus. The sequence continues at coordinate 49,440 of JAFLJL010018644.1, read as the reverse complement.
TGGGCATAATAGCTTGGTCATCAACCTGGTCATTTGTAATCACAAGTTCAGGAATGTTTAGTAGATCATCGCTGTTCATGTTTTTTATTAATTATAATTATTTTATTTTTTAAAAATGAGCACTGAAAAAACTATTACTAACCTTATATACCATTCTGCTGTTATTGGAGGCCTAAATATAGGATACACAATGCTTGGTAAAAGCCTGTTAAAAATTAAACCGGCTGATCTTGGCAAACTAGACTTTGAGGATTCGGCAAAGCTGATTGCTATTATTACAGCTTCATTTGCTACGAAAGATTTTCTAGTTAAGCAAGGAATAATTCCAGACAGTATCAATATGTAAAATTAAAAAAAATACATTTATAAAAATGGCTTCATTCGTAATGATGATAGGCGGCGCTGTGGTTAATGCGCTTGCTTTTAGCGGAAGTAATTACGCGTTTAGTAAACTGTGGGATGACGGCGAGAGAAAAAGACATAACAAAGCTATGGAGCAACTAGCAGCTGCACAAGAATACTATGAAAAGCAGAGAATTGAGCAGTTAGATTTTATTAACGACAAACTGAAAAAACAGGACATGCAGCTTACACATTTAAAGATGTTGATCAAGCAATAAAAGAATATTATCTTGTAACAGGCAAACCAATCGAGACATTGCCCCCGCAAAATTCAGTGACTTTTATCAGCCATCAGAAAAACAAAAGATGCAAGAAATCGTGTTTATCGTCTTTGGTATGACCGTTGTGTATTTTGTTGCACATAATATTGGTTGAATAAAAATGAACAAAATCTATTATTCGCCAAAAGAATATTGGAAGGGAATCGCGGCAATTAAAAAGCGAAGCCAAGCAGCGGGAGTCGGTGAACAAACAGCAAAGGAATGGTTATCTAAACAAGCGATTTGGCAAATTTATTTACCTGCACCTAGACGAATACAGAGACCACACTTTGTGAATACAATACCGAACGACACCCATCAAATGGACCTTCTATATTTACCCCATGATACGATTAGACGAAAAAGATTTAAGTACGCACTCACAGTCACTGACATAGCTTCAAGATACAAAGATGCAGAACCATTAACACAAAAGAGTGCTTCTGCTGTTGCTTGCATACAACTGATATACCAACGAGGCCCGCTAACTTATCCTCGCATGATTCAAGTCGATGATGGAAAAGAATTTAAAGGCCGAGTGAATCAATTATTGTTAAAACATAGAGTTACCATTAAAAGAGGCATCCCAGGAGTTCACAGATCACAGGCTTTAGTTGAAAACTTTAACAAACAGTTATCTGAAAGACTTTTTTCCTACCAGTATCACAGAGAGCTGATTGACAATTCTCACAACACAGAATGGGTTAGAAGACTGCCCTCAGTTTTGCGTGCAATGAATAATGAAGAATTTAAAGGGCTAAAACCAGTACAAGCAATCAAAAAACAAACAATAAATGTTGCTGAAGACTCCAGTACAACCAGCAAACTATTACCGTTTGGTTTAAAAGTAAGGTACCTTTATTTATCGGGGGAAGCAGAAGGGGACACTCGCATCAGGGCAACAGATCCAGTTTGGAGTGTTGATCCATATGAAATAAAAAGAATTGTAAAAATGAATCCGCCTGTGTATTATTCACGAGCTGCAGATAATCCCACCAGACACAGTTCCAGTTGCTTAATTAATTTACGTAAATATATTTGAGTTTAAAATGGAAGCTCAGAAGGAAGCACAGAACGAAACAAGAATGATAAAGGAAGAGACCTTGGAATTAATACGGAATCATATGATACGAGTTCTACTATTAGGGAAACATTTGCGAGGATTCATCAGTACATGGCAATGCATCCAGATCGCCTACAGCCCAAAATCCCAAATTTTGATTATCAGATATGGGGAAAAGAATATCTTGAAATAATAAAAAAAAATTCGAGCACATCAAGCAAACATGAAAAAAGATTTAGCCGAATTGGAATATGATATGATTGAGCTTATAATAAAATTTGAGGAAAAATATAAACCCCTCGGTGAAGCCCTCGTGAAGAAGTATATAATTATGCCGTTCTCCAATGCCCGATTGCATATGAAAACTCTGGATTAACAAATACTCGTTTAGTGTTTGTTCTATCTAATGACTTCTTTGTTACAACAGTTGTGTTGATCTCATGTAGATTAGATCGTAGTTTTACGTTGTCATGTTGAAAAGTCTTATTGTCAAACAATGCTTCTTTGTAGTTGTCATGTGATATGTTTGACTGCACAACACTACGAGATATTCCTTTTGCTTTCTTAATGGTTTTCTCCTGGCTCGAAATACTGTACATTTTCGACCTTAAACCAATAAACTCCTTAATCACCCCTCCAGATAATTCATCCTTCATCTTTCCTAAAACCTTCTTCTTAACAGTTGAATGCAAAGGTGAATCTTTAGGGTAATCAGATGTGTCGTACCATCCTGCATGCCCTTTAACTACTTCTAATTCCATGTCTTTATAGATATCTTCAGTAGGGATATCTATAACAAAACTATCTGTATCTGTGTAAAGTACTCTGGACTCTGGATACGAGGGTTTAAAGTAGTCATAAAGAAATTCTAACATTAAAAGCTTTGATAATTCTAAAACAGTAAACCCGATAAATACAGGTTTGTCCAATTTGACTTTCTTATTCTTCATCATTATGCCAAAAAGCCCATCATGAAATCTTCTAAAGTCCTGATAATTAGGTTTTGAAGTCAGCTTAATTGCCTCGTTCTCTTTGGTGACCAATCTGACATCTTTACGCTTGTGCGGATTCTCCATAGTCTTTCCAAAACAGCTGTTGTTCATCAGCTTGAAAAAGTCTTTTTCTGAAGCATCTGTGGATTTAGTTCTAAGATCAGTGTTCTTCATTATGTATGGTTTCATGAACTGTTCTTGATCAAAAGCAATTATACGATGAACAGCTGTTAACTTTAAACCATGTCTTAAATAAAATTGTAGAAGTCTGTAATGACAGACATAATTTTTTTTGCCTCGAAGATTAGGCACAAGTTTAGGCGGCTCTGTTGGATTCATCTTTAGACTTTCTGCTGCTAATGGGTAGTTATTATGTAGGTCATGGAGTTCATGAGGATATTCTAAGTCAACTTCTAGAATAAAGCCCCGATGTCGATCGGGCGTTAAACTGTTCAACCACTTTAATGCCTTTTGAATATTATTCGTACCGCCGCCAGTGTACATTTCAAAGTTACGTAATGGAAGTGATTGCGCCATAGCCCAACCATACAGATTGTTTGCATCTAAATACATGAGATAGTTAGACCTTTTACTTGGATCATAGTCGTCCAAGTATTTGTTGTTTGCTTTACAGTAATGATGCGACGCCATACTAATTCCTCCACGCAATCCGTTTTCAATCATCTGAATCATTGGTAAATCTGACAATAAATCATATCTGTACTCTAGTATCTTTTAAGAAAGCGTCCCAACTCATCCCAGGCGCAGAAATGTAATGCGCGGGATCCAGGCTATAATGTTTCATGCAGGTCTTTCTATAATTTTCAAAAATGTCCGCAACAAACAAAACGTCAGCCATCAAGTATGAGTCATGATAGTCTCCCATCGTTTTACAGTCTAACTTCTGCCATGCTTCTTGAGCATGCTGGTAATCAGGATCACTGATGCCCTTTCCTCTAAGACTAGAAAAGAATGCGTCTTTAGGTGGAAGTGTATCTTCGTTCAAACCTTTCCCAACTGTTCATTTTACTCATAAGGTAAACGCCCTTTCCAACAAGAGTTGGGTCAAAATATTCTTCTGTTTATGGGCAGGACTTTAAGGACATTGCTAGTGACTCTAATGATCCATCAGGTGTTGCATAGAGTCATAAAAAGAATGTTATTTAAAGTGAAACACATGTACTTTTCTGATGACTGTGCAATGCATGACCCTGAAGTCGCTGGAGTCGCTGGTTACTGCTTGCATTATAAGATGAGAGTCGTAACCTCGCAAGTTATGAAAGAAGATGGCAGCCTCCACTTCACTGGGTCAAACTTTAGTTGAAGATTGCAGTTGTTGTGCGCTGCTCCTCTGAACTTTCGCTAATGTGATCATGGTCTCTTACTGTCGGATTTACACTCTTGGGCGTTAGCTCTAAACCGCAAATCCAACAATGTGTGGCTGAGTCATACTGTTGTTGATCTTCAGGAGTCATAATAATGTCTGAGAGATTCAGATTATTAGAACAGACATTACGCACTTGCTGCATGCGTTCTAAGAAGTATTTTGCAGCATTAGGCCTCTATATAATTCTGGCTTTGAATGAACGCCATCCGACCTGACAATAATGAAGGCAGATGAACAGATCTGATGATTACTCATTAAGACTGTTTTCGGAAGTTTCTGTGGCCTCGGCCCTCATAAGGAACAATAAGCGACTCGAAGTCTGCGTAAACTACGTATGGACTTGTTTGCAGCCGTTTCCAGTTCTTAAAACTAACTTTAGATCCAGGCGGGGGCGTATATATTAGTTCTGTCTTACAGTCAACTGGGCTAATACAATGTTTTTTATGTTCAAGCGCGGCTTGAAAGGATAGAATTCTTGTTAAACATTTTCTACAGAATTCTTGTTTGCGCCCATGTTTTGAAGTATGCTGCATTTAGTCTACTCATTGTGCGTATCAATGTGTAATGTTGAGGCAACCCTGTTGGCGAAGACATTAGGAGTAAGTCCACATGACTTTTGGCTGGATCACCTATTGTTGGGCTGTCTTTAGACACTCTAATAGGCACCAAATTTGTTTTCTCAGACCATGTGTATACATTAACAGTTATTGGTTTATTTGTTCTTCAAACTGATCAATTTTGTCCACGCTAACAGGAAAGGATATTTCACTAAAGTTAAGATCATTGATGTAAGGTTCATTAGTTGGTACTCTCTCTGCGTTTTTGCGGACGTAATGCAGCCTTGCAAGAACACACCACATAAAGCATTTGCTGTCTGAATTCTTTATGTTTAGAACTGCTCTTTTTGCAACTAATGTGGAGGTAGTGGAATGTAAGACTTGCCTAAATCGCTCATACTTAGCCTGTTTTAATCTGATCTCTAAGACTTCGCCCTCTGACCAACCAGAGCCTCTCATTTTGGCTTCTTCAGCGGCCTCGTCAAACCGTGTAAGCATTTGGTCTGCCCACCAGGTGTTAAGTCATTATGAGAAAGAATACCTGTTGTTTAGTTGAGACCCAGACTTCTAGATTTTCTTCATTTATTGTTATATAGTCGATTAAAACAGCTAACATTACTTTAACTGGCGGGTCTATTGTTAGTTTACCTGGAACTTGAGAATAGCATGCACAACACTTGCCTGTACGTTTGTTGGATCAATGACTTCTAGATTAATATCATTTAAAGCTTTTGACAAACGCTCTCCCTTAAGCATTCCTTCAAACAATTCGTCTGGTCCTTCATATATCTCAGCCATGTTGAGTTTTCTTTTTCAATTGAAACTATTTATTTAAATTTAAAAAAATACAACGACATCGACTCAGGGGCGTCTCCAAAGTCGTCTTAATCAGAATCAATATCAACGGTCTTTTTGTGCTTGGACTCATAAACTAAGTATAAACGCCCTTTGATGTTGTTAATGTGAGCTGTTTTAGAACAGAGTTTAATGTCTCGTTTACTTTGTTTAAACATTCCTTTTTTATCTGCTCGGTGTCTGGCTGTTGAGAAAAACTTGCCCTTGCCTTTTTTTGAAGATCAAACTTTTGTCTTTTATAGTCATCAAAATCGGCCTGTAAACGACTAAATTCTTCATCTGTGATGTGTGAGTCAACTAGTGCTTTATTTATTGTCAGTTGAACGAACTAAGTTTAGCTGTTATTAGTTGAACCATAGCTGTGTGCTTTTGGAGTTTAGTTTTTAATTTTTTGCTAGCAGCACTTACAGCTAATGAACACAGGCCAAGAGCTAAAGACAAACCACCTAGAGGTAAAGCTGCAGGTGCACCAACACCTGTTGCTAAGAGACCTACACTTGTCCCTGCCGATAGACCACTCAAAGCCGATGCTCCAGTATTAACATATGTAACAGCATTAAAGGCAGCAGAATACCTTCGTTTGGTTTTGCTGTTTTTGAAAGGTCCTGCTCTAGTTTTGTTGCATTTGTGTAATGTTGGTTAATCTGAAGGTTTTTATGTCAGGGGTTTCTACTATCCTTCTTTTGGCGACTCTGGCGCTGTAGGTACTTTTGGATAATGCTTAACAGACTGCTTTTTTTAAAATAAAAAAAATATTTAGTAATGTATATTTTTTAATCTATTATCATGAATATTCAGCTGCGCATCATATATTAAAAACAAATGTACATTAAGTGGTTTATCGTCATCTTTTTCTTTGTCAATTTGAATGTTTATCCTGTCTTTAACAGCTCTCCCACTTCCATGTAACTGATTATCCTCTGTTGACTTAGGTCAATCCATAAACCGTATTTCGTTGTTAAATAATCATCAAGTCTAACACTGTGAAGGTGTAGATCTTTAGACACAAGGTCAACTGTTGGAGTTCTACACCTCCGCCACCAAACAGTTTTCTTATTTCATCAAAATGTTGATAAGTTTTAAGCCCGCTAGCGTAGATTTGGTTAGGACTACCCTCAATTGAACATTGTACTTTCGTTATTTTTGGATTAAGAAACTTTTCAGTTTGTCTTTTGAATGGTTCTTCATCTTCACACAGCAATAAATACCTTTAAGCGATCTTGCTGTGTCACTATAAAACTAATTCCATATAGTGTCTGCCCTGCTTTTAGGATATGTAGAATGGTGAATCACTCTTTCGTAATATATTGCTAATTTTGACTGTATTGTTGCTCAATCAGCCTTGCTAAGTGAGGGTGCTAACAATGTCAACTCATAACGAGATGTCAGAAATGCTGTACTTTGCTTCGGTGTCTGTAGATATAATAACATATTTGTATTCATTAAAAGTTAGTTCATATGACAATCTGTCTTTTAATGCTCCTTGAAAGTACGGTGCATGCGCACTTAACAACTCAAAATCTAAGGGATGGAAAAGCGATTACCATACGCATAACTTCAGCTACATACTTTTTGCCGTCTTTAGCATCTGCAGCGCCTATTCTATGTTTTAGTGCTTCTTTTTTTCAATTCCTTGAAACGCAAGATCATTCCTTTCATTCTCGGTTAGCCATAGATCAGAATAGGTTAAAAATATGTCTGCATTGTGTAAAGAAAATATTCTTGCCGCTCAAGTTTTATAGAAATTTTCTTAACGATTGCCCGTCCCAGATTCTGCACAACTGTCCTGTTTGTGTCTGTTGCTGCTTCGAGTTCTATTTTGAAAGTAAGTCGCGCAGAGCCTGGCACAATCACTTTCATTGCTCTAGTCTGGAAATTTGACAGTCAGAATTTGATCTGCATCAATAGTAGATGGATTATTTAAAACAATAATATTCCGTTTATTTCCCTTCACGCCAAAGGGCTCTTTCAGTCTTCTATGCAGGTCAGAATTGAACCATATGTTTGCGACATTTTTATAAAACAAAATAAAAAGTTAATTATTTAAAAACATGGCAGGAATTGAAGGTGAAGAAGATTATGATGTTTTTGAACATGGAGACGACATGAGTGAAATGACTCTTTGAACAGCATCGCTCAACGCTCTCAATGTGGCATGAATTAACAGAACCTAAGGTCAGATCATTTTACAAAGTTTAGGTCAAGAACTCCCGAATTTATAGACCCAAATGATTTTGAATTAAAAGATGGCCATTTGTATGTGAAAATCGATCAAGGAGAACCTGTTCAGCTTACAACTAAACCAGACCCATCAAAGTTTTTAGCCGAGAGTACAATTAGACAAAGACTCAGTGTGAGAGATCAAAATCGTCTTGGCATTTCTAAACCAAAATTACATGGGAAGGCTGTTTCTAAACTTCAAAACACACTGCAAGAACTCCCAACAGATAACCAAATACAAAACATGGAACTTCAAGATTTAAGTCAAACAGCGGATGAAATAATAAATACAATAGAAGCAGAAACCAGTTTTTCAGAAGAAACAGTACCAAAAACAATTGATGTTTCTTCATTGCCTATGAGAGAATTATTAGCCCTTAATCGAACTTTAAGAACCTTCAGAGGCGAATTAATAAACAATTCAGCAAAAAACTAAGTAAAAAAGATGAGGATATTAAAAAGAGAAAAGAAAACTCGTTGAGGCTAATGACGCCAACTTAGGGCATGATATTAAAGAAAGAATACCCAAAAACTAAAAGAACTTGAACAAGAAAGATCATTAAGACTAGAAGTGATGTCTACTAACCGAGAACAATTACGATCTCAAGTGAGCAGAATAAGAGAAACTATCCAAAGAATTTTATATGAAGACACGACACTAGCAGAACGAATACGAACACTGTTTAGAGAGCAAGGAGTCACATTAGCAAGCGTTATAACGGCCTTAGGTTTTGCAATAAGTACACTGGTGATGGCTATTACAGGCGGCGGTGGTTCGGGTCAGTGCCTCCACCGCCATCACCTCCATCACCGCTGATAAATCATGGTAAAAAAACAGCTTGATCATCTTGCGGGTTTATTAAAAAAATTAGCCAGTTAAGCCATGACGCTTTACCGGGTATATTAGGGGGTGTTGTTAGCTGGCTTTTGTCTACTGCAGGCAAAGTAGTTGGCTTTATGCCGAGCACTTATGGACATTAGTTCTCTTAATAGTTGGGTTAATTTTTAGTAAATAAGAAGGAGTAATCCTAGGCCAGTTAATCCAAAAACCAAGCGCTGTCTTTTCATATTCATGGTCATATTTTTTTTTACTTCAACGCTTTGCGGCTTTGACCTTGGGGATTGGATGACTTATTCTTGGGGTCGACTTGTTGTTTACTGCTTGCAATATTACAGGCTCAGAATTTATTTCGTTTTTTTCGACCTTCTGTTCATTGCCTCGCCACAGGATTTCATTATTTGTATTATTATTGTGCTATCTGAGTCTGAGGTCTGACAGCATGTACTAAACCTTGCCAACAGCAAAGTTACTTTCGATCTTGCGTATTGTAAAAACATTTGGTACTTTTATACTGAACGTAAATTGTAGAATAATGGCGTCTATAATTGCTAGTATTGTTTTTGTGCATCAAAACAGTAGAAGGATCAGTTATGCTCAATCTCGTTTGTGCTTGCGAACTAGCAAACACAAACGTAATACGAACAAGTGTTTTTCGTTCTTTCTGCTTTAGTTAGGCCTTAGAAGGTCTATTATAAATGTTGTCCATGCTGTTTTATGCTCTTGCTCTATGGACCCGAGCGTGAACAGCTGTGCTGAGAGAAGATGTGTAAGGTAGGATTCCAGTCATAGTTATACTTTCTTGTACACCCCAAAATAAGGGTGCCTAGTCCATATAAGATCAACTTTGTCTAAGTCTATCTTAACTTAATATTGAATTCGTTACAGAATCCTTTCAAAGCCTTCATGTCTATTCTGTTGCTGATGGATTTAAACGGTTTGTATTGGTAATGGTGCTTGCAGTTCAGTCAAAATCGTCTGAAGGTGTAATAGAATGACATCTTTACATGCCTCACCAAAGGATTAGAGGTGATTTAAGTGATCAGCATACGACACTCACACCCAGTTGATGCACAAAAACAGCAAAGTTTAACTGGTTCTGATAACTGCATCGGACTAAACCAACTTTCGGGTGTGAGTCGTTTATAGGTGGGTTAAGATAGCTCTTCAATGGAGTACTACCTTTATTGAATGGCGTCAGACTGAGTCACCAGAAATGTTAAGAGTATCAGTTGTTATGTTTTAAGATCGTTAGTGCGGCCAAAGGAATATTTGCATCAGTATATTTGAATGCATATTTTTATTTTGTTAAAAATGTTTGTAACATAACTCAAGAGTCCTTCGTTTTAGAACTGCTATGATAACATTGCCGGAACCCGAAGGGTTGCACTCATAAATTTTTACAAGTCGTATGGTTTATATAAGGATCCTAGAATATTATGATTCTAAAAGTTGCAAATCAGGGACCAAAGTTAGCAGTTAACAATACCTGTTGGTTATTACGGGTTTTGCTCGCTTAAAGAAGCAATGGTAACTTCGACATACTTCAACTTAACAATGCAAATCTAAAACAATGTTAAATCAAGCTGAAGAAGAAGCAGGTTACTATTTGATAAGAGCTAGCTAAATATGTTAGGCTTGCAGCTGACAATCATAGATTTAGAGTTGCACCAAACAGACTACTTATGAGCGGAGAAAAATCCCGATCTTGCATTAATATTCTTACTCTATGTTTCATTTGGATGAGTTGAGCAATGATGTAAAACTTATTGATGGAAGGCCCTCACTGTTTGAAGAGCTCTTGCATCTGGGAAAGCCGATATTGCGACTCATTGATATTTTACAATTCCTAATTTACAGTTTAATAAGATTAGTTTGTGGGAGGGTCGGATCATTTAATATAAAATCGCAGGACAAAGCAGGAAAAGTTGTAAAAGTGATAACTGCCATTGTTTTAGAAATAATATAATACGTACTAAAAAATAATGCGGTGGCCAGAAGAATCAGGGTTACATTAGCCTGTTGAGGTGTATAACTTTAGAATTAAAAGTACACTTGCAGAGCCTAGGGCGGACTTTGAACAGAACGGTGAGTGGCGCTTTGTATGGCTTTGAGTACACTAAAGATTGGTGATTATAAGCGCAAGAAGTGTTGGCGCAACAAAGGTTTCCTAACTAGACAACATACGCAATATAGAAGAAATATATGTGGCCATGTTGAATATAAAATGTTCGAAACCTGACAGCAAATGGCAAATTAGAAACGAATACTTAAATTGGGATATAAAATTGTGAATCATAAGACCCATGTTACATTTTTTTTTTTTTTAGCCGTCAAAAAAGTTCAGAAAAGCATTCAACTCTGGCCCTTTACAATGTAAGTCTTATGGCCAGAGAGACAATAGTCGGAAAGGAGATTGAAATAAAGCCGTATGGGAATAAACAGTACATCTCCACAGAAGAGAATCAGTTTTGAAAGATGCTTCTACAAAATTACAGTTCATTCCGCAAATGAAATTAGGAGACACGTTCACAATGATATTTGAAATTTCTGTCTTAAAAGATGTGGAGAGGGATGGGGTTGTGGGCGTTAGTGATGTCCTTCTAAAAGGAATTTCTAATTAGCTGGCAAACTTAGACGTTGAAAAACTTAAGTTACTGTCGTCATTCTTCACAATGGTGAGGATATTAAGGTCATAACAACAAGCAAAAAATCAATATTAGTCTAAATAGAAACAATCTTACAGAACTGAATTGGATTATCTTACACATTTAGGCCTTATAGGGTTTTATATACTGAACAAGTTTTGACAGAGAGCATGATAGTAGTAGAAAGAAACTCGTGGAGAGCGTGGCAGCAGAGAGTCCCGAAGAGAAGCCCCTTCAAGCAAGTGTTTCGGCCCTTATCTCCTGACACTCTAGGGGGGTTGGGCCACACCCGGTTCATGACTCCGGATGTCCCTCTGCTGCCCTTTTTTTTTTTTCCCCCATTTTGGGGACGAGCCATGGCGGGATCAAACCCCATGACCTCGGGACATGCTCTTTTTTCTATTTAATGACTGGCGTTTTAAACCACGCCCCACGGGGAAACCCCTGATATTTTTAAAAATTAACCCCTTATAAAAGTTCACTTTTGTTCCCCCTTGACCGACCCAGCTTGAACACCTCTCTCCCGCTTCTGCCATTGCTTTGGGCTTGGTTTTTTCCCTTTCCCCTGCAACGGAGAGCTGTTTATGAGGCTGTTTGCAGCGTTCCTAAAAAATCCCTAGCCCAATTTCTGCGTGAGGACTTTGACCTGATACCCTTCTCCTCAGGTTTTTTGCCGATCAGCTACTTTTCAGTTTGAATTTGGCTGCCCCCCCTTCTGTTTCATATGGCCTGTGGCTCGATCATATCAGCTGCTTGGTTGACTTAGAGTGGACTATATGTTGGTCTCATGCCCTTGCGAGTTCTGGGTGACTTTCCTTCTGGGGGTCTCAGTGATCCCGTCATCTGCCCCACCCAGCAGATTTGCCTGATGTTTCGAGTGGCACTTTGTTTTTGGGCCATGTTTTTGCTGCCCCCGCCTGAAGATGTTGCGGGTGCTTTTGGAGCTTTTTCCCCCTTTTGTGGTTTTGGTACTAGCCCATTACTTGTACATTTCTTTGAGCATTGGTTGTCCCTCCCTTGTGTACCTTTCCCTTTGAGCCGGGCTATTACTGAGCTTAGAACATGCTCCCCCGTTTGTTTTTTATGGCAGGGGGGCTGCAGGGCGTCTGTTTTCCCCCACTTACCAGGTTTGTTTGAGGGAGAAAAGGGCTTTGCAGATCGAGAATAAGTGATCCTGAGAGGGGCCCTGTGCCAAATGTCATTCCAAGTTGCTTCTTTGGAGTGCTTCTTCCCCGTTGTCCTTTTCCCTTGCTGGTCTGTGGATGCTTTTTGGGTCTTTTTTTTGGGCTTTCTTTTTCATTCCGAATCTTATGTCTCTTTTGGCTTTTCCTTGGCCTTTTCCCCCATTGTTTTGCCCCCCCCCCCCCCCCCCCCCCCCCCCCCCCCCCCCCCCCCCCCCCCCCCCCCCCCCCCCCCCCCCCCCCCCCCCCCCCCCCCCCCCCCCCCCCAGTCCTTGTCTGTTGGTCTGTGTGTGTCCTGTTATTTCTCTGATCTGAGACTTTCTTTTGCAGAATCCATCGCCTCTTGAACTTTCCATTTTCTGCCTGTCTTCAGCTGGGGCTTGATTGCTTCTACCACCTTGTCTCCTGAGTCCTCCAGCATGCTTTGAAGTCTGATCTTCCTGCTTTGTATTCTCCAGGATGGATTTCAGTGGTAGTTTGAGCTTGCTTGGCGGACAGTACAGCGCGATGTCAGTCAGACAGGGTGGGACCCAAGCCATTTCCTTGTGAACTTGTTGATTTTGGCTTCCATTGCCTCCACTGTGCTGGTGCAGATGTCGTATATCATCAGAGGCCATAGGAGCTTTGGTATCAGCATGAACTGCAGACACCAGACCTTGTATTTGCCAGGGAGCCCACACTGGTCAATGGTCTCCAAGCCTTCTTCCGACATCTGCTTGGTTTCTTTTGCTCTTTGTGTGTCTTTCAGCGTATCATCATAACCATCTTCCAAGGCTCTTGACTGGTTCTTCTGTGACTGTTGGAATGGCCTGGTTGGCAACACTGAAGACCACAGATTCGGCCACTTTTCCTTTCCTCAGTGAGAGACTCCGTGATTTCTTTGGCTTGAACTTCATTCTGGATGAGGCAACTATGTCGTCCAGCCTCTCCAGCACATGACGTGTCTCGTCTTCTCTGGATGAAATCACTGTAGTGTCATCCATGAAGGCCTTGAGAGGAGGCATCTTGTATCCATCGCCAAGGTCTGTCTGTCTCGCGTTGTTTGTTGCTGCTTTCAAGATGAGTTCCATTGCCAGCACGAACAGTATCGGGAAATTGCACAGCCCATTGCAATGCCACTTCCAAGTTGATCCAATCAGTTGTGTACTCCTTGGTAGAGAACCGCATTGAGAAGCCATTGAAGTACTTCTTGAGCATGTCGCGGATGTTCTATGGCACATGGTACATCTCAAGAGCAACTGTATCATCTCATGGGGCACAGATCCATATGCGTTTGCCAGATCAAGCCACACTACGTCCGGTCTCTCTTTTCTGTTTTTGCTTTTTGGATTGCGTCCCAGATCATTGTGGCGTGTTCTACACAGCCAGCACCGCCTGGGATGCCACCTTTCTGGACTGACAATCCAAGTACTTGTTTTCCATCAGGTACTTGGTCAGCCTTGCTGCATGACAGAGAAGAGATTTTCCTTCGACGTTCAGTTAGTGATATTGGCCTGAACTGGCTGATGTCACTTGAGTTTTGCTCTTTGGGGATGTACACACCATCTGCCGTCATCCACTGGCCGCTGATCTTCTGGTTTCTCGAAGCCGATCGCAGCAGCCTGTGGACCCACTCCAGCACCTTAGGACATTTCTTGTAAAGTGGTAAGGTATTCCGTTTGGCCCTGGTGATGATTTGGCTCTGGCTTTGTCGACCACCTTCTTGATTTCCGCCCAAAGTTGGAGGCTTGCCATTGAACTGTTCCTCAGGGTTGGTTGGCCACACCAGACCTTGAATGTCGAGTGGTGCTTTGCTCTGTGAGTCAGAGTATGTTTTCCTCAGATGCTGCTCAAGAACTCCTTTGTCACACTTAGGGTCCCAGATTTTGGCCCGCTCAAAACAGTGTTCTGGCAAACTGGAAGGGGTCTCTGAAGAAGCGCTCTTGTGTCTTCTTCTTTTTGCTCTTCCTCTTCCTCGCAGATTCCGCTTTGCTGAGGGCGCTGTGTTTTTCTTTCAGGTCTTCCCACAGTTTTTCCAAGCCTTGTTTTTCAGCTGGCAATGCGGTCTTCATTTGCTTCTTGAGGTTGTTCTTTTGGATTCTGATCTTGTCCATCTTTTCTTGGCGTCTGGATTTCTTTGGAGGTGTTTTCTCTTTGGGTAGTTTTACTCCATAGGCGTCTCTACATGTGGCATACACAATGTCCCCATATGTGGCTAGTTTGTGTTCCAGGTGCTTTTCCCTATCAGTGCATCGAGTCTTTGGACGATTTTTGCATCCAGTTTTCTCCCATCTTCAGTTTCGTTTGCTCGTGGCAGGTTGAGTTTCAGGCGCCTGGCATCGAGGGCCTGTGCAAATTCCTCATCCGAACCAACAGCGTGGATGTCCTTGGCACTGCTTCACAATGGTGAGGATATTAAGGTCATAACAACAAGCAAAAAAATCAATATTAGTCTAAATAGAAACAATCTTACAGAACTGAATTGGATTAATCTTACACATTTAGGCCTTATAGGGTTTTATTATACTGAACAAGTTTTGACAGAGAGCATGATAAATATAATAACTGGATTAAATTAAATTCTGTTATAAAACTATGGAGCAATAAACTTTATGATAAAAACTCCTCATTGTTCATTGATTTGTGGACAGACTGGTTGTGGAAAAACAATATTTGTCCTAGACCTATTACAAACAGTTTATCGCTATAATTTTGATCATATTGTGATTTTCTGTCCAACAATTAAATGGAACAAAGCATATCAGGATAGAAGGTTTATATGGACGGATGATGACATATATTTAGTTGATCCTAGCAATAAATTGAGTGAGTGTTTAGAATACTTTTATAGAGCGTTTGCAGGAATGCAGACACTATATTTATTATAGATGACTGTTCGGCAGAAAGAGACATAGTTAAAAAAAGAAACACTTTGTCAAAACTGGCTTTCAGTGGAAGACATGCTGGGATAAGTGTGTGGATTTTATGTCAAAAATATAACTCAGTTTTAAAAGACTTTAGAGAACAATTAAAGACTGTAGTTTTATTTCACATGAAAGACAGAGACGTATTTGATGCATGTATGCGTGAAAATGATGTTATTGAAAACAAACAAGAAAACAAAGGATTAAGCAAAAACTAAAATCTGAAAAGTTTAGTAAATTAGTATTGAAAACGGATAATCCTACACAGTATGCATGTTTGTAGGGTTTACTAGTCAGAGAACGGGAAAATGCTGAGTCTAGGGCAGCTGCCCGAAACTTGTTGAGGGCAGGTGAGCTAGACTCAGCATTTTCCCGTTCTCTACTGGCTTCTGGACGACTACCTTCCGGTTAGCACGGTTGCACAAAAATTTGTGACTGGACCGGAAACGGTCCGTCACACTTCTCTGCAAATCACGGTTCTGCTGTCGAAGGTCGTCCACCTCCCGTCTCAGCCCTCTCAGTTCCTCCTGCATGGAAGCACATCCCTCACATAGAACACGTATGTCCTGCTTGACCTCGTCAAATTTCCTGTCCATCGACTGGAACATGGTCATGAGGTTGGACAGGGACGGTTCCTTCACTCGCTGGTTAGAGGCGCCTCCCCGAGGGTTGACAGGTTTCTCCAGGCTCACTCTGCCACTGTTCGCCCCGGTGCTGGAGAATCGGGTCTGCCTGGTGCTGTCACGGCCTTACGATGAGTTGGGACCAGGATTGCTTTCTACATCACCACAACGGAGGAGAAGGCTCCACCCAGAATAAATACGACAGGATCAAACCTGCCACTACATTCTCCGCTTCAGCTGCAGTGTGTTGACTCGCATTGAAACTTTCTTCCTAGCCCGTTGAAACATGAAGGCTTGGAACACGGGCAGAAAGAGCCACAAGGGGCCCTGAAGGCCCAGGCTCCAGATGGCATGGCCCTTCGTACACTCGCTGACCAACTCTGGGTAGGTATACTATTCTAAGATCACTGTAAACAATGAAATATTACGGAGAGTTACAAAGTGCGACTTTATGCGCAAAACCCCTGTTCACGCTCCTTGAGAGAGAGAGAGAGAGAGAGAGAGAGAGAGAGAGAGAGAGAGAGAGAGAAGAGAGAGGAAAAGAGAGAAGCATGTGTGCGTGCACACACAGACACACAAACACATGCGCATGTATGTACACATGCACTCACAGACACACACACACACACACACACACACACACACACACACACACACACACACACACACACACACACACACACACACACACACACACAAAATGCAAGAAAAGATGTGTTCAAAATACGTTTAGTAAAGCTAACGCAGAAACATGACGTGGAGTTACAATCCCATGACAATTATCAAAGATGAAGAAGGGGAAAAAAAGGACAGATTTTTTTCCTGCCATAACAAAGCAACACAAATTTGTTCAATTCAAAACCTAAGGAACATGCAAACATAGTATCTGATGTGTGACAGCATCAAACGGTGACACTGCCACTTGTTCAGAATGACGCAAACGCTGGTTCTTGTGGAAATGTCTGACTTGTTTTGGATGTGAAAGCTTGGATTTGAAGCCCATGTGTGCCAAAGGAGTTTCTTTCCACTGGTATCAGAGAAGTGATGGCATGACTGTGGAGAGGAGTCAGTGATGGCGGGGGGTGGGGGGGTTGTAATGTTGTTGTCTGTGACCCTGGGCCGGGGCAGCTGCCTTGTTCGTGGTGAAGATGCAGAGCTCTCAAGTGTCTTGCGCTTCCCTGTCTGTGTAGTGGTCGCCCCCTGTGCCCTTCTTGGTTGTTCTTCCGTTACTGAACTGACTGGCTGGGCTGAGACGACAGGGAAATGCCACTCGTTTCCGACTGCATTGGGGAGGGCAGGTTGGTCTCCTTGAACATATAACAGTAAAAAAAAAAATATAAAAGTAACGTCGGAGAAACACTGGAAGGTTTACTGTAAACTGATATCTGAAAATGGTGTAGACAGTATTATGTGCTGAGTGAAAGAGGTATGCAGGAAACGTCCTTTTCACACGAACGCCTGATACTATATGAATCAAACACAATGCACGTTTACAATTCATGAATAAACAAGCAGATGACCTGAAAATTCCTCAATTTTTCAACACAATCACCAGTAACACTACATTACACACTTTTCTCGTATAGATAATAAATACACTAGTTGGTAATCTATAAAACTGAATGTGATCAGTCTGTTTATTTCCTTGAAAAAAAATGTTAAGCATGTCCCAAAGGTTTTCTTCATCTTCAATGTCACGAACAGGTTTTGTCCAGGTAATATGATCAGGTGGGAGATCCCTCCTGTTCGTGTTATATTTCCCATCCGACGACGAAACCCTAGCAAGATGTTTTTGGGTCCTGTATTTCGTTATTTTCTGTTCCATGATAGCCTTTCTCCGTCCTTCCCCCTCTATATAATCTGTTCATCATCCACCAGTCCTACCTGTAAAATGTCCACGGGTTTCCGCGAGGACTCGCTTTCAGGCTGACACGCATGCCTCAGTTTTTCTCGGAGATTACTCGTGTTTACTCACCCTAGAATCGAAGCTGACGTTATTGTTCTCGGTGGTGCGTCTTTTAGCACTTTGCGAAAGTCAGCCCTCGAGTCGAAGACATATCTTCCTGGTAGCGTTTTTCGGGGGTCAGCTTTATTGTCAGTTTTGATTTCATTCATGGAATCTTCACCTCCCCCGAGTGCTATTCCTTCATTGGAATTGGGCATAGGGGTTTTGGGAGGTTGCGACTTGGGGAGCTCTCTTCTTGCTGACCAGGGTGGCGCTGTGGTCTCACGACCATTCTTTTCCTCCGGGGAGAGTTGGGAGGGCTGGTATTGAGAACGCTGGTTCTTCCGAGGAACGAGCGTAGCACACGGCTAGCTTTTCACAATGCCAGTTGTAAGTGACTTTTTTGTTCCTTGAGATAGGCTTCTTTGCGTATTTTTCAACGGTTAATTTAAAGTCAATCACTTATTCAAATTCTAAGGTGGAGTCAATAATTTCTTATCCTATCGTTAGTATCTCTCTAAAATTTTGGCGTTGTTCTGCTGGTTTTCGTCTGCTTCTGTGCAGGGATGTATTAAGTGGTCCAGCTAAAAATCTTGTGAGTGCGAGATATTGCCGGTCGAGTATGGCTCAGCGCATAGAAGCAAAAGAATAAGTTTTTCAAGGAAATTTAGTGTCCGTCGTACTTTCATAGTTTACAATATTTTGCTTTTGGTGGGACTAAGAGCCTGTTTATTTGTTGAGAGTAAATTTTGACTCGTGAGTGAACCGCTTGTGTTTGGTCCGAGGCAAATTTACCGGGGTGGGTGGTGGACACTCGTCCCCCCCTCTCTTCCAGTCATTTGTTTTCTCCTCCCCATGTTTTTCGTTCGTTAATAATGCATAAATACTTGTGCGCATGTTAGCGGGTGAGGTTCATAATACATAATCCAATTTATATATAAAAGAAGCAAAAAGCCTCGGTGATGGTTCAAAAATATTTAGTGTTTTTTTTTTTTAATATTAAAGGGAAGTCTTTCCAGAGGTTGCGTGATCACCTTGGTTGATTCAATTCATAATTCTTCTAAAATGTTCCTACTCTATGTCAGGTTGATTGAAATAGATAGATAAATTATAAGGAAGGTTAACTCTGGCACAATTTCTATCAGGTTTGCATTAACATTTAGTTGAGATTAGGGCCTGTCTCATGTTTACATGATTGACCATTACAAGCCCTCTTTCCTTACCTCAGTAAATTTTATCTTTCGATGACACTTACTGTCTTTATTGAGGCATCTCAATTTTCTGCTTGTCATTCTTCTTCTATCTGCTGCTTTCCTCCTCTTATCTCCTCTTACACTCTTCTTTTCTTTGGCCTCACCAACAACCGACCACAAGAACCCTCTGACACTGACCAAACTGAAACATATTCCCAGCATGGTACTGACACCCCAGCCTTAGGGCTTGCCTGGCATGCTTGCTAGCTTGCTTGTTGGTTGTTTCTCCGGGGGGTTCGCGGTCTGGCTGTTTCCTCGAACTCCCGGCCTACCTCCTCCTTGGCTGCGGTCTGGGAGAGCTCTTGAGAGCGACGGCAGGAGGGTGCCTTGTTGCTTCCACTCCGCGGAATCCCGACTTCCATCAAGACATCATTGACTTGGGGATGACACAAATGATGTGTTAGTTGGAAGTGTCCGATGGTGTGTAGTGGTCCAGGCCCCGTCTCCTCTGCATTTTTCTTTTTTTATAATTTATTTTTCACCCTACCTTTCCTGAAAATCAGCGCACTGTGAGTTGAACAGATTTAGATTTCTATTTCTTTTCTTTCTAAGAGAAAATAGAGCTGTATTTTGGGGCAAACCCGGGACGGGGGGGGTGGGGTGGGGCTTAACATTTTCTTTTATATATTTTAGTTGGCCCCTACTAGCAGTAATCTCTCTGTATCTCTCTCTTTCTTTTCCCTCCTTTCTCCTGCATTCTCTCTGTCTCTCACTTCTGCTATGTTCCCACCCCACTTAGTGTGTGCACAGTGTGAGTGTTGTAATGTGCAAAAAATATTGTTTTTTGAGTGTATGTCCCTTGGTCTTGTGTTTTGTGGCGAGTGTGGTATGGGTGCCTGACTCCACTCTCCCTTGGTTCGGACCGTCGGGACCCCAGTACCTGACACTTTTGGTGAGATGCCGGAGAGTGGTTTATTGGTAGTCTGCCACCTTACCCCCTGCGGGGGGCCCACAGGATCCCGTTAACTCGTTTTGTGATTGTGATTTAAGTGGGAGGTTCTGGGTACAAGGGCTTTAGATGAGAAAGCCCTTTTTTGGGAGGAGAGTGGGGAGAGGGAGTGGGTCGAGTGTCCCCTCGCCCCTCTTACTGCCTTATTGCATACCGCTGCTCTCCTCGCCGAGTAGTCAATTAAAAAAAAAAAAAAAAAATCATTTTTGATTTTCTGCGGGAAATACTTTCGTTCTTTGGAGTTGGGGGTGGGGGCAAATGTTTGCGATTGTTATCGTCCCCCTTGGGTGTTTAAAATCCGTTACAGACCCTGTTCCCGTTAGGTCGAGATTTACATGACTTCGTGTTTTTTTTGTTGTTGTTGTTGTTCCTTGTTTATAATGGGCGCGTGAATAACGCATTGTTCTTTTCCTGGGGAGTTTGCTATTTGTGCGCTTTTTGTAACACCTTTTTATCGTTTGGAAACTTTTTCCCAAAGTTTCGTGGAAAACGGTGTGTTAAACAAGCTTTTTTTTGGTTTGCTGCGTCATCGCCTAAGCAAATAGGCCTTGGACTGATCGACGTGAATTGGATAATGACGGGATTTCCAACCTGTACAATATCTTAAGAGTCGTTCGTTTCTCCAATCAGGTGCAGATGTCTGTTTATTCAATCAGACGCTTCTTTAGAGTGAGGCGGAACCTGGCTCAGTTATTTGGTTCCTTAAAGAAAGACAACGCTTTTGTTAGATAAGTCTGACTTAGAACGGATTTGCTACTTTGTTTTTGGGAAAAGAATCTTCCATACCTTTTGGCTCCGTATTGGACTTCAGTAATTTTGCCTTTGGGGAAACATACTTCGGTGATTTTTGGGTACTTGGTTGATATCTCTAACTTTTATTGTTGGAAATACCACCCGTGACCTAGTCGTCTGATACTTAGTGGAATTCTTGGAGTCCTCGAAAGAAGAACTATGTTTGGGTAGATATCTCCCACATTGCGCCGTCCCAATAGCAGTTGCGTTTTTTGGGTCACAGTACGTGTGATCTTCACAGCCTTGTGTTTGTCCTGTGTGGATCAATGCATGATATTCCACTGGTTTTTCTTAGTTTGGTGGTCATTAGTAGTGACAGTTCCTCCAAGCAGTGTGTTTGTAATGCTGCACATACAGTGGAACCGTTATTCTTCCCCACGGCTCGACTGTTGTCCCACCTTTCGGGCACCTTTTTCCTATGGGCGTTTGAATTCACGCAGTGACTCCACACCAGGATCCTTCTGATACCCGCCCTATTACTCGCGCTATGTATAAGAAGTTATATCGTTCCAGGCTTAGACAGCCTGAATGCAGGCCGACTATGATATTCTACCACTCAAATGGTTTATTCATATCCTGTGCTGCCACTTCCCCCCGTCACTGTCACTGCGGAATCTGGATTGGCAAAGACTTCCCCTAGCATGCACTCTCCAAAAAAGCTCCAACTTCACTTCCAGGACCCCAATCCGACGATGACCGAAGAGGAGACCAAGAGTCCTTTCCACCCGTCCTGGGAAGTCCCTTCCTCCCCGTTACCGCTTCCATTCTCCCCGCGTCTTCCTCCCTTGGACCCTTCCTCGCCTGGAAAATGGAAAAGGAAGAGAGAAGCGAGGAAAAGAGAGAGCGGGAGGGAGAGGAGACTGGAAAGAAGAGAGAGAAGCGAGGAAAAGAAAGAGAAGGAAGAGAAGAAGCGAGGGAAAAGAGAGAAGAGAAGCCGAAAGAGAGCGACGTGGAAAAATGAAATGGAGGAAAGACGTTAGAGATGGAGGAGAGGAGTTGGAGAGAGAAGGAACGGCGATGGAGAGAGGAGATGGAGGAGAAGAGACTAGAGAGAGAAGAAAGAAGAGAAAGAACCTCGAGAAGGATCTGAAGAAGAACGGTCAAGCCTGAAGGAAGAAACTCCTTGTCATCTACGGCCCTGTTGACGGATCATGTCATCACCCATCCGGACAAGAGAAAATCCTAGCCGGGGGAGAGGAAGTTCCCTTTGGCACCACCGAAACCCGGATGCCTACCTCAGCTCGGGGCCCAACAACATCGAAACGTACATCGAGCACTTTGAAGTGATGCCGCTGCATATTATCTTTCAGACGAAAAGAAGGCACTGTACCAGATTGCAAGCCTGACTGGAAGGCATAAGAATCTTTCGGTGGACATTCCGCCAAGTACTTCTTACCAGGACACTGAAAGCAGCTCTTCGAGATCTCCCTACAACTGACTGCCGAATCTTACCGGAAGAAAATCCGCACCCATGAGGAAGGATTCTCTGATGAACTTTTCAAACAGTTTTGGCGAAGGCTTGAGGACGCACCTCGAAATTGGATCGAGCTTCGAAAATGGCACACGAAGGTACGTCCTTTACTCGAGCAGCTCTCCAATTCCGTATCACCGGATCTGCAATTCAAGCTGGAGAGTCCGCAACCGAAAGACCTTCGCCCGAGGCCATCAGGATCGCCGAAGCCTTCGCGGATCGCCGAAGCGTCACTTTCGTCAGTCCCAGTCTGAGACCAAGGGGAGAAGGAAAGCAAACGGGGGGATTAAAAGTGAGCCTCCAGCCACCGAATCAGGAAAACCCTCTTCCCGAGGAGTGTCTGGTCCGGACCATCGGGCTTGCTATCCTCTGTGGGAAGCGCGGACATGTCCCGTCAGTTACTGTCCGCAGAGGAAACAAGGCGCAAGTCCGGTGGTCTTCGAGTCACTGTCTCCTACGGAGGATGAGGTGACTAACCCCAGAGTGCCCCAACTTTCCCTTCCGTCGTGGCCAGAAGATAGTCGAGGCGATTCCCCTCGATAACAGGTGTGAACCGCCACTTCGTGTACAGGAATTATTGCCCGAGGACGCCATCCGAGACCAACGTGCCCACTAGCCGGGGTGGAAGAGAACTTCCAAGCATCGCGAGATCAAGGATCCTGTTGATAATGTCCACCCCCTCTTTGAAGGCAAAGTTTGGTCTGTAGCACTCAGAAACCACATATTCTTTCTCTCCTCATTGGGAATTCCGGTCGGTTTCGAGAGTGGAGAACCCCGACGGATCTCACCTGAGCTCCCTCCAGACGTTGGTTGCCGGCTGAACCACACTTCACAGCCAGGGAGAAAGAGTGCTTTAAGGCATTACTAAAACCTCTTTCGGCAGAAGCAGACGGTCACCCTGGAGCTTGGATACCATCAGTCGCTCCTAACAAAGGATCCCACCCTAAACAAGGCTCACTGCTTATGGGGAAAGAGCCTAAGGTGACAGGGGAAACACTGTAGAGTCGTCCGATCGGAAGGGTCTGGTACATCGCCGGTTGGGTCACTCCTACCGACAGCCATGCTGTCAGTGGTGCCAAAGGCAACTACGACGACACCTTCCCATTCTCAAGAGCGCGAGAGGGACGGATTAAGTGATACGCGTGCGCGGAAGGACAAGTTGGTGCACGCGCAAACCTACTCCAAAAAGTATGAAGCGCCGTGAGCAATGCCAGGCTGGTTTCACCCCTATGGGTGATTGAGGAGACTGCAGAGGTGCCAACCATTGGAGTTTGACATTCCGGGGTTTGGCACTTCCAACAAGAAGAGACATGGGAGAACGTCAAGATCTCCAACCACCTTTCGGAAGAGTCAAACGAAGTCCAAGTTTGCTGGATCTTGTAAGGAATACCAAGACATCCTTACGGACGTTCCGCTGAATGCTACTTAGGAACTTGTGCACTGATCTAACCCCGGAAGATCCCGTCAGGGTCAAGACAATATCCTCAACCTCATTCTCAAATGGATGTGATAAAAGAAAGAGAAACACTCATGTTGCAGATGGACTCATAGAACGGTGCCAGTTTCTCCCTATTCGTCCCCCATAACTTCGAGACGCAAGACCGACGGCAGGATGAGTTTCTGTGTAATACCTTCAGGAGGCCTGAACAAGATCTTGAGATTCGATGCAGAACCGTTGCCTGAGATCGGCAAGAATCTTGCACAGTTAGCTCAGGCTCGGTACTTTCTCGATAGTGGGATCGAGCCAAAGGTGAAGAGTGAGGTATGTGTTTTATTGTAAAAAGCGCTTAGAGCTGGTCTGTGACCGAGATAGGCGCTATATAAATACATACCCAATATAATGTATAATATAATAAAAAAAAAAAGGCATTGGCAAATTCTATGGAGCCTTCAGAACGCGAAAAAACTGCTTTTACCACTCCAGAGGGACAGTACCAGTTAAGGTCATGCCTTTCGACTCAAGACGGCAGGAGCCTGTCCTTCAGCAGAGGATCATGAGGACGATGCTGCAACCCTCCAACCTGCCTGAGCCACAACTACATCGAAGACCTGCTGGCAACAGAACATTGCATCGAACATTGAGGTTATCCAGCTCGTGTTTGACCCGTCTCCGACATGTCAGCTAGCTGCAAGGCCAACCAATGCCAGTAGGGGAGGCCGAGATCGAGTTCTTAGGACACGTTGCTGGTTGAGGCTATCTCCAACCTGAACGAGACAAGGTCGACCGTGTAGAGAGTGCAAACCTCCCAAAACGAAAAAGGAGCTTCGTTCCTTCCTGGGCCTTGTTCGGATATACAGAATACATCCCTCATTTCGCGATATATCGCCAAGCCCTGACCGACAAGACCTCAGCCGGAAGCGGAGACCCTGTTGGGTGGGATGGACACGACACTGAATGCCTTAAACAGTCCTGAAAAGGGCAGTCACCAGCCAGCCAGTTCAGCAGCTCACAGACCTGAGTAAGCCCATCGGTCCAGCGCTGATGCTGCCAATGTAGTCTTGAGCTGTGCAGTTACAAGACAAGACAACGTCTTCTCCAGAGGCTTATGCCAAGCAAGAAATTGATGGCTCTGAGAAACAATCTACCACACTAATTGAGCAAGAGTGCCTTGCTGTGGTCTGGGCTACACCAGATGTTCTATCCCCTATTTGTATGGGAAAGGAGTTTAACCTGGAGTCAGATCACCATCCCTCCAGTATCCCACAGAATCCGCCCTGTAGCAAGAGGCTCATGGGTTGGGCCATGGAGCTTCAGAGTTTAGCTTTCATTCCGGACACATGCCAAGGACAATGTAGAGGCAGATTACTTGAGTCAGCTGGAGAGATCAATTCCTGAGTCCAGTTCTGTTGCATGCGATTTCACGTGCTATGGTTAATGTGTAACCATAGTTGTTTACGTGAATCTTGGTGTCCTGCATCCTGTTTCCTCTCGCTCGCTCTTCCGCATGATGGGTGGGCTCTGGTTTTCCTGTCATAGGCTGGGATAGTCTATGCCTCAGTGGCACTCGACTTTTTCGTCGGGGGTGGTGTCACGAACAGTTTTTGGGGTGTCCAGGGTAATATACATGGGGAATCCTTTCCTGTTCGTTTTATTTCCCATCCGACCGAACAGAAACCCTAGCAATATGTTTTTGGTCCTGTTTCGTTATTTCTTTTCCAGTGTAGCCTTTCCTCCATCCTTCCCCTCTATTATAATCTTTTACATCATCCTCCCTCCTATCCTGTAACTGTCCACGGGTTTCCGCGAGGACTCGCGTTCAGGCCTGAACACGCATGCCTCAGTTTTTCTCTGAGATCCGTGTTACCACCCTAGAATACGAGCTGACGTTATTGTCGCGGTGTCGTCTTTTGGCACTTTGCGAAAGGTCCCCCAGCCTCGAGTCGAAGACAATCTTCTCCCTGGAGCGTTTTCCGGGTTCAGCGTTTATATTGCTGTTTTGGAATTCTTCATTGGAATCTTCACCTCACCCGAGTGCTATCCTTCATTGGAATGGGCATAGGGGTTTTGGTGGTGGCGACTTGGGAGCTCTCATCCTGCTGGCTGGGGCTGTGGTCTCACGACATTCTTTTCCTCGTCGGGAGAGTTTGGAGCTGTTGGAGACGCTGGTTCTTCAGTGAACGAGGCGTAAGCACACGGCTAGCTTTTCACAAGCCGTGGTAAGTACGTTTTGTTCCTGAGGATAGGCTTCTTTGCGTACTTTTCCCACGGTTAATGTAAAGTAAATCACTAATATCAAATTCTAAGGTGGAGGTCATCATCTTTCTATCGTTATTTCTCTCTAAAAGTTTTGCGTGTTCGGCTGTTTTCGCCAGCTTCTCATGAGTGCAGGGTTGTTTTAGTTTCCTGCTAAAAATCTTGAGTGCAAGATATTGCCGGTCGAGTAGGTTCATCGCATAGAGCAAAAAGAATAAGTTTTTCATGGATAGGTTGTCCGTCGTACTTTCTAATTTTACAATATTTGCTTTTTTGGTGGAGACTAAAGAGCCGGTTTAATTTTGGTTGAGAGTAAATTTTGAACTCGTGAACCGCGTGTTTGGTCAGAGGGCAAATTTACCGGGGTGGGTGTAGGACACTTTCCACCCTCTCTTCCAGTCATTGTTTTCTCCTCCCCCATGTTTTC
Source organism: Conus ventricosus (assembly GCA_018398815.1). Lineage (NCBI taxonomy): Eukaryota > Metazoa > Mollusca > Gastropoda > Neogastropoda > Conidae > Conus > Conus ventricosus. The sequence continues at coordinate 22,980 of JAFLJL010018644.1, read as the reverse complement.
GTTTCTTTGTTTAATGCATAAATACTTGTGTTTCATGTTTTGCGAGTGAGTGTTCATTATAGGCATAATCCATTTTATATATAAGAGCAAAAAATGGCCTATGGGTGATGGGTTCGAAATAATTTAGTGTTTTTTTTTTTTAATTTAAAGGGAAGTCTCGGGGTTGCTCGATCACCTGTTGAATCAATGCATAATTCTAAAAGGTTCCTACCTATGTCAAGGTTTGGATTGAAATAGATGGATAAATATTAAGGATATGTTAAACTCGTGGCACAATTTATCAGTTTGCATTAAACATTTAGTTTATTTAAGATTAGGGCCGTATCATGTGTGACAAGACTTGAACCAATACAAGCCCTCTTTCTACGTCATTATTTTATCTTTCGATGGACACTTACTGTCTTTAATGAGGGATCTCATTTTTTCTGCTTTTCATTCTCATCTGCCTGCATTCCTCCCGCTTACCTCCCTCTTAACACTCTTCTTTTCTTTGTGGCCTCGACCAACCGACCACAACCCTCTGACACTGACCAAACTGGAAACAAATTCACAGCATGGTACTGACCCCAGCCTTAGGCTTGCTTGCTTGCTTGCTTGCTTTGCTTGTTTGGTTGTTTCCTCCGGTGTTCGCGTCTGGCTGTTTGCCTCGGAACCCCGGGCCTACTCCTCCTTGGCTGGCGTGCTGGGAAGCTGCTGAGGCGACAGCAGGAGGGGGTGCTGTGTGCTTCCACTGCGGCTGGAAGTCCCAACTTCCATCAAGACATCATTTGGACTTGGATGACACAAGATGAGTGTGTTAGTTTGAAGTGTCTGAGTGGGTGTGGTAGTGGTCTCAGGCCCCTCTGTCTCCCCCCGCATTTTTTTTCCCCACCCTTCCTTTCCCTGAAAAGTCAGGGCCCTTTGGATGTGAACATATTTAGAATGTCTCTATTCTTTTCTTTCTAGGAAATATAGAGGTGTAATATGGGGCATCCCGGAAGGGGGGGCTTAACATTCTTTTCTTTCTATATCTTATTTGCCCCTATCTAGCAGTTAATCTCTCTGTAACTCCGCTCTGCCTTTTCCCTACCTTTCTCCTGCATTTCTCTCTGTCCTCTCTCTTCTGATAGGTTCCACCCCCACTAGTGTGTGTGCGCATGTGTTTGTAATATGCAATAAAAATTGTTTGAGTGTATGTCCTGGTCCTTGTGTTTTGTGGTGAGTGTGGTATGGTGCCTGACTCCACTCTCCTGTGGTTTCGGACCGGTCAGGACCCCCAGTACTGCCATTCAATATAAAAGAGACACAAAAGTAATAGGTGCGCAAATGATATATTTTCTTTGTGGGGGGAAGTTGGTGTGTGTGGTGGTGGTGTGTGGTGTGGTTGTGTGTGTGTGTGTGTGTGTGGGTGTGTGTGTGTGTGTGTGTGTCGGTGTTGTTATGGCGGTGGTGGTCATGAGTGGTGGGTGTAGTAAACACGTAAATGTATTTTATGTAAGTATGGAGTGAAATAGTTATTTTTGAAAATTATGGTAGTAAAACCATTGTAAACTTCGGTTAAGAGAACTGCAAACACGTCCACTGTAAGATGATTTCTTGATAGTCTGGAACGAATCAAAGTGTCATTCCAAATCTGTTAGGAATGAGAAAAATACTGATTGAAATACCTAAAAGAGCATCGCAGGCTTCGCTGATGTTACTGTTTTTATACTACAGGGTCCGAACTTTTAAGGACCACTTAATACACGGTCCTCACAAAACATGGAAAGAACAACCGACAAACGACAGAAACTTTATAAATGTTTAATTTTAATATCAGTGAACATTTTGGCACTTTCATCGAAAAACATCATTCTTTCTGATTAGACAGGGGAGCCTGAATGAGACTACCCCCGAAAATGACATTCACAAAAAGATTCTTTACAGTCTGATCAAAACCGAGTGTGCCCCCCTCGTGCTGCCACACAATCCACACAGCGCTGACTCATGGTGTTGACTGTTCTTGTAATGAGTGCCTGGGGGAGGTTTGCCCACTCCTGCTGCAGGTAGTGCAGCAGCTCCTGTCGATTTGCCAGAACAGGGTGATTTTCTTGAACTCTCCTCCCAAGCTCACCCCAGATGTTCTCAGTAGGGTTCATGTCCGGGCTGTTTGCCGGCCATGGCATCCTGGTGATGCCAGCTTGCACCACAAAAGTGTTCACGGCTCTACAACGATGTGGGGTGGCATTATCGTCCAAGAACACAGCCTGAGCCCCAATCTGCTGGAGTGCTGGGACAACCAAAGGCGGTAAAATCTCCTGCAGGTAGCGTTGGCCGTTCAGGTTGCCATCCACATGGTACAGGGGAGTCTTGTGGTGACTGCTGAGGCCCCCCCCCCCCCCCCCCCCCCCCCCCCCAATACCATGACGGAGCCACCACCAAAAGCGACGACCTCCTGGATGACGTCATCTGCCAGCTGCTCCCTGGGACGCCGCCACACCCGAATGCGTCCATCTCGTGGCTTCAACTGGAACTTGGACTCATCGGTCAAAAGCCCCACCCGCCACTGGCCTGAGTCCTTTTCGATAGCTGTGAACAAGGGCCCGGGACGTGCCGGGTGGGCCGCAGTCAGTTTTGGGTTTTTCCAGACTGGGCGCCTTGCTCGAAGGTTGGCGCATGAGGCACCGCCGTTGTTCACTCCCCTGCTGGTTAGTGGTTGGAGCCGAGCCTGATGGGTTGGGGGTTTTGGGCCCTGGCCCGAAGAGTAGTCTGGGATGAACCTGTCCTCTTCAGGGGTCTTCTTTGGCGGGCCTGGGGGGGTTCTCTTTGCCAATTCCCATGGGTTGAAAACGTTTCTTTTCCCCGAATGTGACAGTGGGACACTTCGTCTTCGGCCACCTCTCAAACGCCAACTCGACCCTGCAGCCTGCCATCCCCCCGGGTTGGGTCAAAATCAGCAGCTTGCGTCTTGGGGGTTTTTTGTTAGAAAATTATCACGTTGGGGTTTTTTAGGGGCTTTCATGGGTAAAAGCTCTGAAATGCTTTGGTTTTTGCACTGCCAGAGAATGAAAAATATTTTCGTTCACCCACCTAGGGTTCTGCCGAAACCCCCTTTTTCACTAAAATCACGCCCCATACAGTCAGTTTTGGCCAAATTTAACACCTTTTTTTCAAAAAAAATTAACCCCTCAAAACTAAAATATTGATGAAATCAGAAAATTTGAAAGGGGGGTTTCCCGTGCGAAAATAATATGGGTGAACGTGAAAAAAGTTTTTTACATTCTCTCCAAACGGCCCCCCAAAACAATATTGTATGCTTGTTGCCTGCGGCGTTAAGTGGAGGCAATCAGCCAGTTGCGGTTGCATGTGTGCTTTTTTAATAGACAACGAAAAATCGATAAATTGGCGTTACGCCCGCACAAGGCTGGCTTGGCCACAATTGAAATTAAAATAATGCAGTATTAACACGCCAGCGGGGCAATGTGCAGCTAAACCAACGGAGGGTAGACGTCAAAATCCCAAAACAGTTCAGACTTTTTCCCTGTGTCCGCCTTTCAATTGGAGACCCGTCCCGCGCAGACCGCAGAAGAGTGATTTACCGGCGGCGTGCTAGAAAAGGTTTTCCAAAAAATTTTACATTCTTTTCGGTAACTTCTTGATTTTGTGTAAACAATGGAAAAAGAAAGGAAAGAAGGGAGAGTGAAGGAAACGGGCTTTTTGTTGAAAGCAAAAACGGGTATTCTGTGTTCACCACGAAAATTCGGCTTTGAAATTTTTTTCTTTTTGGATAACAGGGTTTTATGCTGGGCCTTCCCTTTCTTTTTATTTCTGGCAAGCGATGAAATTAAAGCCATGCTGCAAGTGCCAGAATTTGAAAGTATTGGAGACAATCCGAAATAGCAAGTACAGTGCTCCCGCAATCCAGTAAAGTTCAAAGCGGAAGGGGAAGGGACCCCGAAACACGCCCAAAAATAACTCATCGCGCGGGGGCGGTGGAGGAACCCCCGAAGCCAGCCTAAAAAATAGAACCGTTCCGGCGAACGGTGGGTATTGCCGACACTCATCCTTCCCCTGCTTTGGTATAAAAATGACTTTTTTCTGGTGGTTTGGGTGCTTAAAGTTTACCTACCCCCGCTTCACCGCTTCAATTCACCCGCTTAAAAGGCCCCGGTTTGGGCCGCTGAAAAGAAAATTTGAAGAGATCTTGATTATTGATTCAAATTGATAAATCTTTTTTGGGCCCTCTCGAATTTACGTTTTAAGTGTGAACAACAAAAGCCCTTTACATTCCCCCGCAAGACCTCGTCTTTGTGTGAATGATTCTGTGTTGGCGGGGGGAGAGAGAGAGAGGGGAGGGTGGAGAAGCAGACAAAACGGAGACAGGGCAGACAGAAGAGTGGAGTGAATGAGGGGGAGAGAGGATGAGGGGGTGAATGAGGGGGGGGGGGGGGAGAAAAGATTATTTAATTTTTTTTAAATTTTTAAATTTTTTTTGGTTTTAAAAAGAAGGCGAAATAGCGACAGAGCTTGTTAAATTTTTTTATGATTGGATGGGAGAGAGAAGTACAAAGATGTTAAAGAACAGGGTTTTTAAAAATTAATTATGATTTTTTAACGCATAGATTGCGAGAAAAGATTGGAAGTATCGTAAAATACCCAAAACTTGGGCCCCAAACCCGTTAAAAGTTTTTTTGTCATTTTAGTTTATTATAAAGTCTGAAGATGTAATTAGTTTCTCCACCTGAAGGGGTGCTATTTTGCTTTAATGATCGGTTTACGATTAGAAAAAAAAAATATGAATAATAGTGAATTTACAATTTTTTTTTATTTTTTTTTTTATTTTGATTTTAAAATGGGGAATTTGTGAATTTATTTAAAAAATTGAATGAACATTTTTCGAAACAATGAAAAGTTTTAAACTTTTTTTTAGTGAATTTGGTTTTTTAAAGATGAGACAAAAATAAAAAATCTAGTGAACTTTTAACGAAGCAATTAAAGTGAACATTGACTGTAGTGATTAGAAAAACTAAAAAATTTTCAGGCGTTATTGTAAAGGGTTTAAAATGTTGAATGTTTTTCAGGTTGGGTGAAGAAAAAAAGCGCATTTTTTTATTTTATATACATTATTTTTTTGTTTATAATATTGGGCTTTAAAAATGGGGGGCCCAAGTAAATTCGAGGAGAAAAATATTATTGGCAGAAATATTGGGAGGACAAAAAATTTTAAGAATCGTTCAGGAAATGAAGAATATATTTAATAAAACGTTATTAAAGCTTGCACAGCTTTAAAATCCCCTTTTTCAAGGGGGCCGTAAAAATGTGGGGCCTTTTGATTTATTTAAGTGAGATACTAAATGCCTTTGGGTTTCAATAAACGAAAAATAATCAGCTATACGACTTTAACCTAAATGGTTTACTACATGTTACACAGTTTCCCGCAAGTGAGGAGGGAAAATTAGGGTTTGGTGTCGAAGGCTTTGAAATCAAATGAGAAAACAAATTCTATCTATAGTTGGAATTCTTACCTTTTTCCAAAGGTTAAGTTAAAAAGGCAGTCTTTAAAAAAATAATTTTTCCCAAAAATGCTTATGTGGTGTGTTTGCACTTTACATTGTAAAAAAGAAACAGAGTTTCCAAA